>JAJJMA010275927.1:0-13200 GCA_023529015.1 Papaver nudicaule | reverse complement strand
CATATAAGTTAGTGACGTAAGACTAGGATAGTTTTATGCACAAACAGATATGATCAAAGTTATACGAAAATCTACTTACAAGTTAGGGCTGGCATGTAAATCAAGTAAACAATGCCTAACTTGTCTTTACCTCAGTTGTGAAAAGAATCAAAAGAGAAACTTACACAACCAGAGCTAACTAGGTCTTATAACACGAACATGCAACCGTACGTTTCTTCTTTCAACCTTGTTGTCGCTTAACTGTTCTTAAATGGCCTTATTGCAGAAGAGAAGAACCGTAGAATAGACAAAACAAGCTGAAGTGCCAAGGTTACATGTTACTCTGATAATTACCACAAAGGTATGTTATCGCCTACATGTGCTTCACAACTCTCAAATGAAGTCTTTTACAGTCGTTAGGTAAATCCCACGAAGGAAATTCTACCTAATAGAACAACTCCCACAACAAGCTTACACCGAAGTGCAAAGAGTTTATGCAGAATTCCACATAAGTATTTTATGTTTGCTTGATGCTTGTGGTTTTTGTTATAGATTCTCCTATTTATAGCATTCAATAAGATAGGTTGCTTAGGAATAAAACAATAGATTCCTTCTCCTACAAGTTTGTTCTGTGACCGTGTAAATGAACCCGTTACTTAACTTGCGTACAAAGTATCACAGTTTAATCGCACACGTAAATCATTTAGAGCTTATCATCAAGTAGTCGGATAAAGGAAAACTACTTCAAATATATGATCTTAATACAAGAGTGAACACCATAAACCTTATTGAACCATTGAGATTTGTTAGATAGATCGCGTAGGATATACTCGATAAGATCTAGTCTATCTATTTATGAGATTCATGAGTCTCTGTTAAAGCCGCGTAAATATTCGAAAATATTCACCAAACATTCGCGAACCGTTTGCACTTAACTTACATGCTAAAAATCCGTAGGCCTTGTTCACGTACAGGTACGCGTACAATCCAAACTTTTTAAGAGTACATGAGGAATATACGGAGCTCTTGTTCACTAACCGGTTCGTGAACTGCAAGTGCTTCAAGTTAGGGCTTAACTGGATTTGCTTGAAAGTACTTGGGCTGGACCAATTTCCGTACTTAGACGGGGTTACATCTTGAGATATAATCCATCATACTTGCTCTAGAGTATAACTCCTAAGATTCACCACTCTCTTATATTTATTTGCAAGCAAACCATTGTGATGGAAATTGTTGAATCTATCTCATACGTGTCATATAACCTTAGTATACTTGTAAAGCATACCACATAACTCAATGTTGTGTAGATAGGAATACATCTCAATAAGCTATTAACTACTAAAGTAGCTGACTATATTTCGAAAGATAGAATAAGCAGAATAGAAGTAATTCCATACGTCACAACTCCTGCCAACCTTTTGCCGATGAAGAAGTTATGATGTCTTCGTGATTAGGCTCGAATATTCATCTTCAAGGTCTTACCTACCTAGTCCAAACTTTAGTTAACCAAATCAAGAATTGTGTTTTGACACCTAAAATTGACAACTGGCTTGACATACCAACACTAGTGTAGGTTAGACCGAGCAATGCTCTAACTTAATGATGATGGATAGTTAAGTGGCACGGTAAAAACGTCTTACATCATGTAGGTTGCTTTACTCGGTTATATAAGGTGTACATGGGATGTAATACCACTATCATATTTTGGGATTTAAAATGTTTCATGTGAGTGGAAAGTCTCTTAATGATATTATTATGGGTGTAGTTTCAAACCCGTCACCAATGCCCATCCCGTATCCGAGAATCAAAAGTGAAAAAAAACAACCACAAATCGAGTTCTACGTTCTCTTCAGTCTTCAGTGACGCAACAAAATGCAATAAAAAAATAATTAAGAAAAAAATCCTTCTCTTGTAATCAATGTTTTAATTTCTTATGCATCAAGTGATTAACCCAAATTCTTGTGCAACCATGTTATTGTCGTTGATGTCACCTAAAACACAACAAGTGATTAATCCATCTTCACTCTTGATCATTAACTTCCTACACAAATCTCTAAAATCCCAACATATTTAAACATCTTGATTCAAAAAAAAAAAAAAAAAACTACACATTTCATCTATATGGACAGCTCCATCAAAATTACCGAACAAAACTTCTGGTTAGTTTTGATTGGACCGCATCTCAACGCGTGGAGCGACAAACGGGCATATACCAGACGATTGACTCGCTATAGTTATTCGAATCTGCCACCAAATGCCATCTAAATTTTGAATCATGCTGAGATGTTGAACGACTCCGAGATTCAACTACTTGATGAAATTAATTCACTTACTTTCCTTCATGTTTTCGAGTTTTTTTTCCTTAACAAAAATGAGATGTCAGGTTTCGAGCCCATGACATTGTGCCCCCTTACCTGAAAAGCACTGTCATTGAGCCCCCATTAACTCACTTGTTTTCCTTCACGTTTTAGAGTTTTTTTTCCTTAACAAAACTGAGATGCCAGGTTTCGAACCCATGACATTGTGCCCCCTTACCTGAAAAGCAATGTCATTGAGCCCCCTTAGCCTGCTGTTATGAGAGCAGTTCTTAAATAAAATGTTGAGTCATAGACTTACAGTGCATTATTGGTCGACCCTCCACCGTGGCAACGGTCATCTAGTATTACTACCGGAGTAGTTGCGCACCCAATAAATTATTGGACTACTCATTATTATTATAATTTGATATGACAATTCATGACGGACAAGGTGTGCTTTACGTCTATCAATATAAGAAAATTTATCTTACTCGATTAGATCTAAAGATTAGACAATGCACGCTAGTGGGTTGATAAACCATGCGTCAGTTTGGGGATTATCGCAAGTGGATTTACAATGCAAGCCTTTGATGGGTTATCTTAGGGCCGGTCCGGGCCAGTAGGAATTCCGCTATGGTTAAAAAGGGCCTATTTTCTATCGACAGAACACAATGCTGAAAGCTTATAGAGAAATAGAGAAGGAAAATGGCGAAAAGGGCAAAAACAACAGCTGGGAAAGGAATCAATGAAATATGGAAGCGTGAGGTTGGTGAAGTACCACCAAGAACCTTTGCTCATCGTCTTGGTGCTTCTCAGGTTCATTACTTCTTCTCCCTACCCAATTTTATTGTGTATTGAGTTTTGATTGTTTTATTGATTTTTGAGGTATTTTGATTGATTTGTTTGCATAGAATGATAATTTCTGTGTATGGGTTATAGTTAAAATACCCTTTTACTTGTATAGTGTCGACAATTGTAAGTGAGTTGACGGATTTGTCTATAGATCATTAGTTGGTTCTGAGCATGTTCTTTTTGAGGCGACCATCTTTAAAGGCAATGATTTTGTATGGATTTCTTCTTGGGTGCTTCATTTGCAGTACTGAATAGCTCTGGATATATTCTACATTTTCTGGTTTCCAGGTATCGTGGACTTATAGGAAGTGATCACATTCAGGGTATATAGAAAATAGAATAAGAATTTTCAGAAAAAGCAATGTAGTGATGAGCTCCATTGTAGTGTAGATGAATAATGGCCATCTAGCAGACTAGCACTTGCTCAATCGAGGAAAAATGAAATTGTGAAGTTTATCTTGTTTTATGGTACAATCTGATAACTGCAAAAGAACTGCAGATATTTAGACAATAAAAAGCAGTTTGTTTTGCCTATATTGCAAGGTGTAGATGTTGCTAATATGGATGCAACAGTTGGAATCAGTCATAACTGTTGAGTCTTATCTTTCCGTGAATCAATATTGAAGGTGTGCGATTTCAGTGTAAAAATTCTTTTATTGATTATCAGTCATAGCTTTTACATATATCACCAATTGAGTTTCCCTGTCATAAGTTTTACTTGTAGTCTTACTCCATGTTGCTCTCGGTTGTAGAAGTGGTCTGGTTGTTGATCAAAATGTATCATCATCAATTTGTTGTATCTTCATATTCATCTAGTTTCAAACTAAAAGAATGAACAGCCCTTAACCATCTTTTCTTATTTTCGTTAGGATCTTGTGCTTAGACTTGGTATCTACAAAAACTTGGAAAGGCATAGGGGTTGCGTAAATACAGTGAGCTTCAATGCTGATGGAGATATTCTTGTGTCTGGATCCGATGACAGGTTTGTTATGTTGTGGGACTGGGAATCTGCCCGTGTGAAGCTATCTTTCCACTCTGGGCATACCAACAATGTTTTTCAAGCAAAGTTCATGCCGTACACTAATGATCGAAGTATTGTAACATGTGCTGCAGATGGGCAGGTAATACCTCACATAAAACTATAATTCCAAGTCAGGGAGGATGAGACAAGTTTTCCAGCTTTCTGAGTTCCTAATTGAGCTTTTAATTTCTCTTTCTGTACATTTCAGGTGAGACATGCTCAAATCCAAGAAGACAGCCAAGTGAATACAAGACTGTTGGGAAAGCATCAAGGGCGAGCTCATAAGTTGGCAATTGAGCCAGGAAGCCCTCACATCGTGTATACATGCGGTGAAGATGGATCTGTTCGGCATGTAAGTGTTGCATTAGCCCTTTATGGGATATATATTTGGCTCTGCAGGTTGAAATCTTTGACATCTGTGACTCTGTCATTTAGACCTTATTAGTGGACCTTGTGTCTCATATCTGGTTGGTGCTTCTAGAGGTCGTTTGGACTAATCATTACAACTAAATCTTAAACATGATAATCACTTCTCTTATGCTGAATTAAATTAACATGATAATTTTTTTTACCTAGTGTACCTCACATAATGTAGCAGTAAGCGTAAGCACTTGATTATGGACCTTAATCATACCTTAGTCGGTAGTTTTTAGTAATTCAGTTGACTTGAGTTAGTCTCTGATAAATGGAACTAATTATAATGTGTTGCAAAACCATAAAAAACCAACATTTTGGGCTTAGTTGTAGTATTGGTTACATGAATTCTTTGATCTTTTGGATTTTTTCGTAATCCTTTGACTGAGCCCAAATGGCATAGTAGGTTGGGAATTTAGCAATTTATGCGATCTTGTTAGGCATTTTGTAATCCAACCTTCAGTTGGTGTATGGTGTTTGATCTTATCATGTTACATATTTAAGTAATGAACCAAGCATTACCAATTTGCTTTTGCAGTTTGATTTAAGATCTAGTTCTGCTACAAAGCTCTTCACGTGCAAGGCTTTCTCTCCTGATAGATCGGCATATATGCCAACAGTCCATCTTAATACAATTGCAATAGATCCAAGGAATCCAAATCTTTTCGCAGTTGGTGGGACTGATGAGTTTGCCCATCTATACGACATCCGGAAATACAACTGGGATGGATCAAATGATTTTGGTCAACCCACAGACTGTTTCTCCCCTCAACATCTGATTGGTGATGAGCAAGTGATTACAGGCTTGGCCTTCTCTAATCAAAGTGAGTTACTTGTCTCCTACAGTGATGAGCATATCTATTTATTCACAAGAGATATGGGAATAGTATCAAATCCAGTGCCGGCATCTCCATCATCTGAGGCAAGCAATGCTAGTGGAGAATCTAATCCAATTACAAAAGCATCTCCATCAGCCAATGATGTTGGTGCTGATACTGCTGAACCCGTAGTTTACAAGGGGCATAGAAATTGTGATACCGTGAAGGGTGTTTCATTTTTTGGGCCCAGAGATGAATATGTGGTGAGTGGCTCTGATTGTGGTAGGATCTTCATTTGGAGGAAGAAGGACGGGGAGATACTGCGTGCTATGGAAGCAGACAAAGATATAGTAAACTGCATTGAATCTCATCCCCATGTGACGATGCTCGCTAGTAGTGGCATTGAGCATGACATAAAGATTTGGACTCCAACAGCTGTTGATAGAGCACCACTGCCCGTTAAAGTTGAGCAGGTAACCCTCATCTTTGATAAGTATAGTGGCTTATTGCACATCTTAACATGTTGTGTCTCAAAAGATTGTAGTAGGTCATTTCTTACCCTCAAAGAAGTAAATTTTATGACATCTTGGTGCAACTCTGATGTTTGCACCATGCGCAGTATAGTGCCATCCCATGGTCAGTCTTGATCGCCATGCGACTAAATTTCTTCATCTAGTTTTGTCATTATTTTTCAAATTAAGCATTAAGTTTAATTAAGCTATGTTGCTAAGCATGCATATACATAGTCCATTGAGCTCTATCCTGCTCTACTTCCCGCACCATAAAGTAAGAACAAGCAATTAGTATATGATTTGTTTTCCACAGTTAGTTACAAACACAATATAAGTAGGTTTTGGGATTTTTCTTATTTCTCCTCCAAGAAGGCCTGTTAGGTAGGTGCTGGGGATGGTGGTTACTGACTCAGAATATTATCCCGAACATACATGCTTTTGTCATACATGCTTGTCTATATACATGCACGCTGTCGCGCAGACATACATATTTAGTAAAAAGAACATGCAGATCTTCCCTAGGGCTGTCTGGGCAGCAGAGGAAGTTCTAATTTCTCTGCTGATAATTGTTAAAGGTTGTACCTGGACGCTTTACTTGCCTGGCCCTCAGTTGGGATTATGATGATGAGTTTGATTATGAGGATGATGACGATGCCACTGACTTCGGTGAGGACGAAGACAGTGATGATGAAGATAGTGATAGTGATGACAACAGTGATAGCGATGATGATGATGACGACGATGACAATGAGGCTGGCGACGATAACGATGGCAATGATGCTGATGATAATGATAATGTTAATGATTATGCTAATAACGATGCGGATGATAATGGTGATAATGTAATGAATGATACTGATACTGATTCTTAAATGTATGTGTAACCAGTTGAGACCAAGGAGAAGTATTGGCCATTACCGCTTATTCACTCCTGAAGATCTTTTGCAAATGCTACCCCAGCAGAGGCAGAGAACTACATCCAGCAACAATGTGGATGATACAGCTGCAGGTGTTAACTTGCTAGAGCTTTTTTCTGCTTTGAATCGTGATGTTGATGGTGATCATGACAGTCATGATGGTGACGGCAACGATTCAGATGGTGATGTAGCAGATACATGTAGAGTTAACTAGCATCTGTTGATTAGCAACCCAAGACACAAAACTGTACATAGTTTTCGGTAATAAATTATACTGTACTAGCTGAGCTATAAACTTGGGCAACAGCCTCACGAATTTTGCGGGTTTCTTCCTTTTGTAGTACCATTGTGTATATCCATCTTAGCTGAGTGCTTTTGCATCATGTCACTTGTGCTAGTTTTCCTTCTCTCTTTTTTCCTGCAAAACTGCTTTCTTGTGCAGACTTGACTTCATTGGGAAACCTGAAAGTGACATGAGGCTATCACCAAGGCCAAGGTGTTGTCGGAGAGAAACCATATTTCCTTTAATGTTAATTATCGACTTATTTCTTGTCGACTCCAGGTGGCAAAAGGTTCTGTCAAATGGCTGAGCTCGCACAGACTCTCATCCCATCTCGGCGATCTCATAAGAATCCGATCTTGTGCACATAACGTCCAATCTCTGGTACAAAAACCACCACATTTAAACTATGTTTCTCTGTCCCTTCGGGGACATCCCATAAAATTGTGTTTCTCATCCTTTTGGTTTTCAATGATAATAATTAATTAAGGACTAAGAGTATTTGCTCCTCGTTGACGGTGGTTTTTTTGATACGGGAGAAGATTGTAAAATCTTCTGTGATTATGTATTATAAATTTATAAACCCTGATTTAGGGACCGGCAAAATTACTTAAGAGACCGGGTTTACGATCCTATCCTAGAGTGGGTTATAAGGGGTGTCAAAATACTATGAAAAATCTAAGTTGTCCTTTCAACATTAACAAAAACCTAAACAAAGAAACTGATTTTCAGTTTCAATTTCTTTCAACTCTTTATCTTCTTCTTCATCGTCTCCTCCCACTGCCCCTCTATCTCCCTCTCTTAAGTATTACGCGTATTGGCTCTATCCGCTGATAGAAGACTTCGAAGCCAATCTCTAATTGAATCAAAAGGGCTTTCTCCTATTCACGACCTCGAGAATAGAGCGGCGAGAAGCATCATAGATCCGTTCTGGAATAAAGAAATCCGCGTAGGCTTTGATATTTCTTTTCCTACTGAGCTATGATGCAGCAAAGGAGTAGATGCGTGGTACACCACGAGGGATCATAGAATCTCAATGCTTCTTTCTCTTTGTTGTAGCTGCTCCTTGCCTCTTCGTTGCCGCACAAACAAGAGAACGGCAGTCACATCGCGCAAAGGCGATCTTATGTACTTTTTTATTCCTGGTCCTCTGCTCTATCGCTTCATCATCAGATGCGACTAGGAGATAGAATTGGCTCTCTAAATCCCAGAATGACTAGTACCACGCCCCAAGCCAGGACCAGGAGACTTATTGCATGCGAACAAAAGTAAGGAAGCAAAAGAAAGCGAGGGTCACAATTGGCCCTATGCGCCAGGAATCTTCTAATTAGCTTAAGCGGGAAGATGCTCTTTCACTTATTCATCAGATGCTGACCAAGGATAGATGGTCGACGCCCGGTCCTGGAGAACTATGGATTTCTCCCCTCCCTCCAAGAAAAGGGATGCGCGTTAGCGACGGTGCTCATACTATGTAGTTGCTTCTTTACTTCTGCTTGCCCATAGGAAGAACTAATGGGGCACGCGACACAAACTCGTAAAGTAAGAAGATGGGCCTCCTAAAGTACTCTTGAGAGTGACCTCGGGGATAGAGCCATTATTGGACTGCTACAAATGTCACTTCCTTTCCTATTTCGTGTGGATAAAATGCTTTCGGGAAGATAATCAGGGCGTGGATAGAGAGATGAAGCGGGTTCGAAACCGACCTCACTCCCAGTGATAGGAAAGCTTTCGCGACTAGCTGCTCGAAAGGCGACTCCGAAGCTTATGTGCCCATATTCATGATCCTTTCAGGTACGACGAACTTATGATCAAATAAATGGCATGTGCTAACCGAGCCTACTCTCACGCTGGGTCTGGCTCTCCCTTTTGCCTCCTTCGCTTGCTGTTGGTCTTTTTCATGCCATTCATCGAATCCCTATTTCGAAAGCATCGAGGCAAGGTCCTCCGGTTCCTTACATTGAAACTAGAAAGTTTAAAGCAGACGAGGCTGTTGGAGCATTAACCCTTGTCTTAGGGAAACCAAGAGTCACCTCAGCATAGCTAGGAAAGAAATTGCCTTCAATTTAGTTTTCTATGTCGTCGACTGCCTGCCGAGTGTTGGTCGTTTTGTAACCATCGGAGCGGCTTTCACAAATATGGATAATGTAAATCAGACCTTTCCATTGACCTTTAATTGCTGGGATTTCACCTTTGAAGTACTCTAAGCTCTGCAACTATTGGGTCAAGTTCTTATTGATTCTACGTATACTTCTTGCCAAATACGCAATGCTTTTGAACTCGTCGATCAGGATCAACGAATTTTACATAGCTGGGGGAATGTCTTGGACCACCACCTCTGGCCCCTGAAAAGGATTAGCCAACCGAACGAACCCCCCCTGGCCTCTAGATTAGCGAAGCTAGCAGCAACAGCTAGGTAATGGGAGTACTGAGAGCCAAGTTTTGTCTTCTATCTCTATGCAAGCTTCAAAGCGAGTGTTTGCTAGCTCTATCCGTGAAAATCTGAGTTCTACCTTGGCACTATCAAAACGTTATCAATAAAGATGCTTTTATCGACCCAACAAGCAAGGGTTCCTAGCGTTGCGCGTTAGCACGCGCATCCCTTTTCTTGGTCCGTCATTGAGTTAGTTCGAGTGAGTTCTTTTCGAAAAAGGCCCTGCCCAAAGATTGTTTTGTTAAGACCGGTACCCGGGGTTTGCCAGTAGGATTCAAGACCTCGAAAACTCATCCAATGAAAGCGACCCCCTTCTTATTGAGGAACCTAGCCTAGTCCATTAAAGAGCTGATACTTGTGCACTACCGCCTTTGCGTTCTTGACTTTGCCGGTGGGAGACCTCAGATCCATTGAAATGCCTCTCCTTGTTAATGAGATAGATAAAATGAGCCTGTAATCGACATCAAATAGGGCTCTTTCTTTAACACTTGTATATAAAAAAACCGACGATGTAGACAAAGGCTTCGACGTAAACGAAGTGGTTAAAGATGAGCTTAAGCTATGCTAGTTACCCGAATCATTGACCCGGAGTAGAGGGAGGTAGGGAAAGAGCGTGACTTTTATGTAATTCACTCATTTCAGGGGATGGGAATGAAAGTAGTTATCAGCTTCCCCAAAGAGGGGATTAAAGATCGATAGGTTGGGTCACAGCTCTTGATCATAGTTGTCTGTTGGAACGAACTCTTAACCAATTAATCTCAGATCTGGTGTAGTATCACTCCATATTTCCCTCGGTTCATCTATTTTATTTGCATAAAAAGAGTTTGGTTCACGATCAGCCTTGCCTCCTCTTCAGCACCCTTACATCAACCGGCACTGGAACGTAAGTAAAGAAGACTGCCTCTCGTAATTTCATATAATAGAATAGATTGACGAGAAAGATTCATCCCTTTCAGGATTGGAGTATAGCCAAGTGGCAAGGCACCGGTTTCACTTTTTTATATTTCAGGTGTCAGGGTGAAAGTTCAACATGCTTGTCCTGGAACCCTTCATTAAAGAATGCAAGCAAGGCAACTGTCTTTCCCCGGCCTATTGATTGAAAGCTGGGATGAAATAACTTTCCTTTACTAAGGCTCTTTAGAGACTCGACTGCAAAGGAGAGGGGAATAGTATGGCTTGCTCGTTGTGAAGTCTCTTCGGTCAGTCCCCGCTTATCTATCCAACCTTATATGGACTAAGAAAGCATGATCCGACTAGCTTGAGGACGGATACATTTCTAATGAAATTCTAGAAGTGCTATTCCTCCAATGAACCTTCTGGGCTAGGGCCTCTGCCTTATTGATTCCCGTAGTAGGTATTCTCACTTTACCACTCCACAGAGTACTTATACCGATCCCCTCTCCTTTGCAGTCGAGTCTCTAAAGAGCCTCACCCTAGCATCGGGCTAGCTAAGCTCTTCCCCGCTCCGATCCGCCGCTCCGGAGGCTAGCTATGGGCTGCTAGCTCAGCTCTCTCTTCGCAGAAAGGTAACTGTACAAGCAATTCGCCCGATGCGGCGCAATAATACCAATCAAATAAAGCGCTTACTGACTGACTTACCGCATCATCAATAGGCTCGTTTATGTACAAAGAACGGGGCAGGCAGGTATGCTATTTGGTCAATCCAATAATCCGGGATGATGAGATACGGCGACCAAGGATCGCATTCAGTTTTAAGTCCCGCCCGAGGAACCGAACTTCTTTCCGAGGAATGACCAAGTGTGATAAAGAGCAAGCGAAAACCAGCCCTTGGAGACGGGGGATGGCAGAAGCGAAGTGAAACTATGAACAGACGACTCGATCCTCGACCTCTTTTTATGTTATGCCAGAGCGAAGGCTCGAAACATGAAAAGAGGGATGAATAAGCTCAAATAAAACGAATTTACGACGACATGGATCAAAGGTATGTATGAAGCGAGCAAAAAAAGTCAAGGTTTGAAAGAAAAGGAGTTGAACTTGAAAAGAAGGAAGGGAAGCAGAAATCAAAGGATAATGAAAGCGCCGAGCCATGAGTGAACACAACCAATGCGCTATACGGCCTCCTAACCCTACACGAATGAACATACTGAGGGGGATTAAAAAATCTATGACAAAACTAGGACAATGGCACTATGTAACTAAAAGAAAGAAAATGAGAACTGGAATTGAGGAACGAAAACGCTCCCATTATGTTTGACCCACATGGAACAACACTTCGATACGGAAACTCTCAGGGGACTGTAGACTGGGCTGCCTAAGTCGGGTGTCCCCTCCCAACGAACAGTTACTTCAGCTCTTCCAATCTACAGACGAGAGTTGTCTGGCTATTTAGTCTGGCTTTTGAAGCATACTCATGCTTGTGCTTTATTAGTTCGGCGGCTCCAGCGAGCACCAGCTCAGGGAGTTCTCGGTCAGCTTCCATGTAGGAAATGCGTCAAGCTACGTCCTGCGGAATCCCGGCTTGGAATACTACCTTTCGAGAACTGGGGGAATTTCTTTTGCCTACGCTCGTCATTCATTCTTCCGCTCCACTTCTTTATTCTTCGCTTCTGCCTCCACAAAGTCATGAACAACTAAACCCCCTTTTTCTTTTTATTGGTTGACTTGTCTCCGAGTGAGCCCCAGCAGACCAAGCTCTTCGTAGCCCTCACGAGTCACACTGAAGTTACGACCAAGGAATGACCAAGTTTAGCGAGGCCTTGCCTAGCTCAGCGAAGGTTCTCGAGTTCGGGCGCATCTCGTAACTCTCGTTAAAAACCTGAAGTGGGTTTTCCCTAGCCGGGTCCTCAAACTCTCGGTTTTACGCGGGAAAAAGCGAACTATTGATCATAGTCTTTCTAGCAAGAGTTGAGCACATTGAGCTATCATGTTGAGCTTGCTCTTCCTACTTTAGGGCATAAACCACTCCTATCTTTCTTTCTCTCAATATGCTGAAAGGTGAGAATGTCTTGTGGCGAGCAGCTCTTGGATACTTTCTTCGTAAACATATCTATGTTGTTGCTTTTTTCACTACCAATGAATAGGCAGCTTTGGAGGCTTATGTAGATATGGCTTTGGTAAAGATCTGCTTAGCGTGTGTCGGGCGCTACTTAGAATAGAGATAGTAAGACTAGGAGAATGTTTTATAGCGCTGAAACATTATGATCGACCCGCTTGGCTCTTGTTCTGGTTTGGCGGAAAGGTGAAAAGCACTAAATGTTTATTCTCGGACTTCGCTCAAGAAGAGCATAAAGCAAAAGCAACTGAAGCAGGTTATACTGAGATGGCTGATGGCTGTTTTTCAACTACCAAATAAAGAAGTAAGTCCTCTCCTCTCCTGGACCTGCGAGGGCATCAAGTCGTATTTCTATGGTTAGATATTAGCCGTATCAAAGGAAGATCTCAATGGTCGGGAAACTTCTACTTTCGACTTCTCGTTCTACTGATGGATCGGGTAGCCCGGAGATGCTAGCTGCTAGGAAGAAGAAAGAAGAGCCTTGGTTTGACCGAGTAATTCAATTGATACGATGGGGTCATTCAAAAGAGGTGGGCAGACAAGGCATGTTGACTACTCTGCTTTTATAGTGTGGTGTGCTACTAAAAAAAAGGCTGGTCTGGTCTACTACTGAATAACTGCGAAGCCCGGTCTTCCCTTTTCGCCCAACGACGTATTAGAGCTATG
>JAJJMA010275922.1:0-13693 GCA_023529015.1 Papaver nudicaule | reverse complement strand
GCCCCAGATTTTGGTGACTTTTGGGCTATGTATTACAAGTTTGAACTCCAACATGGAACTGAGGAGACCCAGAGGGATGTCATGAAAAGATGTGTTGCTGCAGAACCAAAGCATGGGGAGAAATGGCAGGCAATATCTAAAGCTGTAGAGAATTCCCACCTGCCTGTAGAAGCCATTTTGAAGAAAGCTGTCGTTGTTCTGGGAAAAGATGAGAATGCTGCAGAGAGTGGCAAGAACTAGAGTTCCTGTAAGTTCATGTACTTTGAATTCTTATTTCATATGCGTCCATAAATATCTGCATGTTAGTCAGAAGAAAGGTAATTCTATGCTTCCATTACTGTTTCGCTATTCACATAATTTTGTTTGTTGTCAAATGGGTCTGCTTGTGGATCAGTTCCTTTGAGTCGTTTTATGAACCAGTAACCAGGGATCAATATTATGAATCTTCCTCGGACTTTCTATACCCTTATACTTGTAAAAAGAGTAGAATTCTTTTTTAGACTCCTGCGAGTAAAACTAAAGATTGTAAAAAGAGTAGAATCGTTTTTTAGACTCCTGCGAGTAAAACTAAAGAAAAGGCGACCTCTTCTTCTTTTTCCAATTTGCACCTACCTTTTCTAGAATATTTCTCCTTTGGAGAGTGATGGCAAAAGGAAGAAACAAGATTGGGAGTGTGGTGATTGTGGAGACAGTGGTGATGTCCTACATCAGGTATTATGCATTTCAGGTCATTCGGTAACTGCTGTAAACAACCCAGACTTCTTGTTGATACTAAAAACCTCCTGCTGATTCAATATGGTAACCTCATTTTTTAATTTTCAATTATCTAGATAATGGTTTTTTCATTTTCTTATGAGCAATTTTTATGATTTTCAATTTTTACACCGTTGTTATTGTTGTGAACTCTATTGAAGAATCCGTGGTTATGAAATGTGGTTAAGATCTGTAATTAGTTGTGATAGGGGTTTAGAATAACGGGTTTTGCATAAAAATGAAAACAGTGTCATGAAGATGGGATTGGGGTTTTGTTCCTGGAAAGGTGTGAAGGTGGCAGTAATTGGAGGGTTGTGGAAAAACAACACTGAATGCGTTTACTTGATAATTTGGGGGTATATTATAATTCATTCTATTGTGTTAGCCTTTTTGTAATGCTGTTCAGTGTTCACCTATTGAATTAAACTACAGTACTTCACAAAATTATCATCCTATGCCAAACTGTTCTCTCAGCCTTTTGCTGCATCATATTTGCTGGATTTTGAATTGCATAATCAGGAAATCTAGTTACCTAGTGTGTAGTATAGAGGTTATGTCAATGGGTTATGTTTTTATTCTTTTGGGAAATTCAGTGACGGTAGGGTATAAAAGGTGCTGCAATAATCTCTACATCCTGTCTCATTTCTTTCGTTGATCGGATGTTGTCTTTCGGAATTCCTAGATAATACTTATTAATATGAGTATCATTGAATCTTCCTTTGCATAATTCTCAGTATCTTTTCCTAGTCATAATGGGATTACTAGTCAAAGTGGCTTGTCTTTCTGAAGTAGTGAAGTTCGCTCTCTTAATGTCTGTCTCGTCCAATTTATACATCCGCAATCCTGCATGTGCATTAGGCAGTTTTTCACCCTTGTAAAATAAAAAAGGCTGTACCATTACTTGGGTTGAGGGTCCCAGACTCCCAGATGTTTCTGCTACAAAAATGTGGTGAATTTAGTGCTTGTCTTCCAGGCTAGCAACTCTGACAATTTTTACACGGCAAAAGCTGATGATATGAATGCATATGGTTCTTTAACATAAACAAATGAAAGTCGTAAAGGGATATTGAGAATAGTAACTAATACAAAACCATACAAAACCGTATTCATCTGCCTTCCACGTTGGTTATAGTTAGATCGTTTACAGAGCCCGCCTCGTGATAGCTAGGAAACGAATCTGTTTGTGAAGGAGTTCGTCTTTCCATAAAGGCAGGTTGTTTTGGGGAAGGAAGAGCTGCGTTTTCACTAGTAAGCATGGAAAGTATTCCGGACATACTTGGTCTATCTTTTGGAAATTCCTGAATACACAGCAACCCCACATGAATGCACCTAAGAATTTCCGTCCGGAAAGTTGATGCACACAGTAACTTTGGATCGATCAGAAGTTCCATCTTATTGTCAACCCACAATTGCCATGCCTGGAACATTTGCACAAAATGTAATCAGAAATACAATAACTTTTGGCCTTCAGGGAACATAAGAGAGAATAAACTTGAAAAGGTATATGGAAACTCTTACATATCCGGGAAGGCTCAAAGGTATTTCCTGATGGTGAAAGCTACTGCTCCTCTTTCCACTCACGACCTCTAATAGCAATACTCCGAAACTGAAAACGTCGGTTTTTTCAGAAAACTTCCCTTCTATAAGATACTCAGGAGCCATATAGCCACTGCAATTCAGGTACCCGAGAGCATGACTATGATGAATATAATTTGACAGATTCTATTGCTCACATATCTAAGAGAGAGTAGAACTTACAATGTCCCAACAACCCTTCTAGTATTCGCTTGGTGTTCGTTGCCTCCAAATATCCTGGCCATGCCGAAGTCTGAAATTTTCGGGTTTAAATCCTCATCCAGTAATATGTTACTGACTTTAAGATCTCTATGAATGACTTTCAATCTTGAATCTCTGTGAAGATAAAGAATTCCCCGACTTATACCCTCAATAATTAGAAATCGCTTTCTCCAATCTGTAAGTTCTTGTTTGGCGGGATCTAACGGAACAACCAAAAAAAAAAGATTACAAAAAAAAAAGAAAAAAAAAAGAAAAAAAAGGATTTCCAAGAAGTTAACAGAAATCATACCAAAGAGGAAGGCGTCCAAGCTTTTATTGGGCAAGTACTCGTAAATCAGCATCTTTTCTTCTTTTTCAATGCAACATCCTACGAGCCTTACCAGATTCCTGTGTTGTACTTTTGAGATTACTAGAACTTCATTTTTAAACTCCTCTAGACCTTGTAATGATCCCTTGGAGAGCCTCTTCACTGCAACTTCTCGGTCATCCAATAACTTACCCTGGAAAACAAATCTACCAACAATTCTCATATTTGTTAACGGTTGAATTAGCAATTGTAAGTAAGAGAAAGCTTTTTTACCTTGTACACAACACCAAAACCACCTTTGCCAAGCTTATTATCTTCACTGAAATTATTTGTGGCAATCGCTATCTCTTCCAATTTGTAAACTTCCAAATGCTCTGAATCATCTCCCAACATGTTTGGGACTTGAGGTTCATCAATGATGCTGCCAGAGTTGAGCTTATTTCCCCCATTCTTCTTATGTTTTCCTGAAGTAACAGTCACTGAGCTGCTTAGTTATTTTTTCGTTAAGAATCTTAGCTTGTTTGGATACAGAAGCACTTCTGACCAAAAGCAGAAGTTGATTCCAGAAGTTAGAAACAAAAAGGTTTTGCTTCAGAAAAAGTTAACTTTTCTGCTTCCAGAAGTCATTCTGAAATTATTTTTGACAAACTAACTTCTGACTTTTTTACTTCCAGAAGTCAAAAAGTTACTTCTGAACTGTTATCCAAACAAGCTATTAAAGAGAAGAGAAAATTTAAATAGGTTCTCTATCTTCCTATGATGCTAAAATGCATATTATACCTCTCCGTTTCACCAACCACTTCCCAATGAAGAATACGCAGACGGTAAACGCAAATGTTCCAACAAGGACTACAATCATGATAGTTACCTTGCGACTTTGAATCTGAGATGGAGTCCTTTTGGGATTCTGCTCTGTGTTGTTCGTTGGACCAATTTCTATATATTTAAGAGTAATTCAGTGAATAAGACCACACAACAATGGAAACTCGATATCTTTCAATTATAACTAAATTAAGAGTGTGACAGCAGAAGGTATATAAGATGTTTATATTGGCAGTGATCAAAGCATCATTTGATATGATATTTATAACTAAGTTAAAATGCATGCATCATACCAAACATTGCGTTAGCAGACAGTGTTTTTGCACTACTGAATATCCATACCGATTCCAAAGAGAAGCACAATCCCCACATCTTAAGAATTTTCAAAATATATCAAAACCTCATTTTACAAAAATACTCCTCAAGGACTTACTTGTAGGGTATAGTATGTGATAACTGCCAACTTACCGATCAGGTCTGAGTGCGCTAAGCGAATGTACAGATCTTCCCCACTTTGATTGAATTTTTGCATGTCAACTAAATTTCCGTCCCATGTCATGCACCCAACACCACTGTCATACGAGTACGCTATGCACGAACAAGATGCTAAACACTCCGCCTTGCATTCCTTGGTTTTATTGGTATACGACCAGATAGCAAAATCAGGCACTTTCATCGTTGCCAGCTTCATGAACCCATCGTCACCCAGAGAACTATTCTGACAACTCAACGGAGTTTTCCTCACACACCCACCTGACCAATTGCCCTTGCTCCATTCATCTTCGGACTTGGGTGCAAACCCTACGAGGCAGCTACAAATTGGAGAATCTAATGTATTGCAGCTGCTGAAAGGGCCACACATTGCGTACGTTTCACATTTGTCATCCTGTGTGGACCAAGATCGTGACCATTCCCTCTTTTCTTCATTCCAAGTCTCTGCAAATAATTCTCCGCGATAACCCAAAACGTACTTTTGCTTCCTTGATTTGTCGAGATAATCAAAACTTATATATATACTCTTGTCTTTAGTGTCTTTGGTTAGATAGAATCCATCGTTATAAACAGATTCCAGATTGGGCATGCCGACAAAGATCTTACTGTTCCACACACCGCTTCGCCAAAGTCGTTTAGACGCATTACTGGAGACGACCAACTGAGGAATATTGTCGACAAGGTCAAGACCCGCTGAGAAAATCCCGACTGAAGGATCGGATGCATGTTTCCACGATGTAAGCTCTCGTTTTGCGCCTGTTAAACTACTTCCACCGATCTTCATCAGTGGAAGAAACGTGTCTGTGGGGCTGTCAAAACTCTGCCATAAGACCCCCCCTGTATCATCATCTACTAGCCGAAAAGCAAGGTTACCGGTGTCTGAGAGCTCAGCCGCCGAACTGTTGCGGGTGGCGAAATTTGAAACATTTGTAGTCCAATGAACAATCCCGCGTCCATCTGAGATTACAAGGTTTCCGTCACTAGCAATCCGAAAGGTACCGGATGAATCCTTTAATGGGGTGGCTCTGTTTGCTACCCATACAATGTTTTCCACTGGGATCTTGTTATACCAAATTCCAACGTAGCGATTTGTGGTATTAACGGGGCTGAAGAATCCTAACTGAAAGATTTCGCCAGGGGAAGTTAGAGTCTGTGAGTCGGTGATAAATTGGGTTGGTGTAATAACATTCTCTTCTGCGGAACACACCACCATCAACAGATATAATGGAAGAAGATAGAGACAATGAGATCCATAGATTTTCCTGCTAAGGATCGTAGTCATCTTCTTATCATCAATTAGCATTGTATTGTCTTTGTTTCGATACATATGACACATCTGGAGATGAGGAAATATTCATTCCATAGGTCCCTAGAGGGACCTATAGAATGACGTCCTTAAACATTGACTTTGCTCAGTATGTAATACTCTCATTCATATGATTTATGATTGGTTCTTAAGATACGACTTCCGATGTCAACTCTCCGGTTTTCCACTCATTGCCAAGTAAGTTTACACGACCAGTAGAGTTTTGACCGGATCTATGGAGGAAATGATTTAATCCCATGAGCTTTGAAGACCTGATCTCTTGCCATTTCATAGAAATTAGACCTAGCATTATTCTCTGCAGTTTGGTTTGGTATCATTTTACGGTAGCAAGCAGTGAATAGCTATTTGAGACGTAATACATACTATATACTCCCTCCATTCCAAAAAATAGACTAGTTTGACTTTTTCCTATTTTTTTCCAAAATTTAGGAAACTTAATTTAACTACAAATATTTGACTTAAACTTGTTTTTTTTTTTGCTAACCATGATACATGTCAACGATAAACCAATCATGAAAAAAAAAACTAGTATAAGTTAAATATTTTTAGTTCAATTAAATTCCCTAAATTTTAGAAAAAAGTAGGAAAAAGTCAAACTTGCCTATTTTTTTTTGAAACGGAGGGAGTAACAAATAGCATTGTGTATGAATCTAGACTAAACAACCATTTTGAGGATATCTATCCGGACCGGACAAGAACCTGATTTTTCACATTTCAAGTCACGTTCGAATTCTCAAGTTACATTTTGACGATCTTTCAAAAGCATAAAAAATGAACGAAAGTCCTGTGGGGTTGCAGTCCAAAAGATCCACAGCCCAAGGGAAACTTTGGAAGGAGCAAGTTTTACGGCTCCTTACGTACAAACGGCGTTTTAGGGATCTTTAGAACAGATTGATGAACCCCAACCAAATGCGTATAATGAATAATTATTCTTGTATCAAAAAAAAAAGGAATAATTATTCGAAAAATAGTTAGACTGTATCCGGGTACAACTCGACTTACGGTATTAATAATTATTTGGAAAATAGCTAGACACCTGGTACAACTCGATTTAAAAGTAAGGTAAGAATAATTATTGAGAAATAGTTGGATTGTACACCGAGTACAACTCAACTTTAAAGTAGGTAAGAAAACTTTCCGAAAAATAGCTGAGGTTTTTTTTTTAATTATAATAAATTTTATTAATCATCATCAACTGAAAAAAGCTTACAAGAATTGGATGGAAGCCTAGCAACAAGCTGAGCTCCAATCCCTTTTTGCGCGACAACCCAAATCCTATGAAAAAGAAAATCCCCAACTACGACGTTCCCATCATGGCTAGCCATATAGTTGGTCTCTTTAGAAAATCCACCGTATCACTACCCAGCTCCCCCAAGGTAGAGAAAGCAAGCACACCAAGCCCAAAGCCCTGAGCAGTACATTTCAAAAAAAAGCCCAAAGCCCTAAGCAGTACATTTCTCTAAATATTTGTTTGTTTTTGTTTTTATGGGAAAGCCTTTTATTTATTTAAAAGGTTCGAGTTACAAAAATGTACAACTCGTGGGCTAGGTACACCATACTGTTCATTATATAAGATTATTGAAAAATAGCTGAGCTGACTGGTCACAACTCGATCTAAATTAAGGTATGAATAATTATTTGAAAAATAATTAGACGGTACCCAGGTGCAACTTGATTTAAAAGTAAGGTAGGAATAATTATTTGCAAAATACCTCGTTGGTAAAACATATATACAATGAAAAGGACCAAAATATTTTATCTATTAGTCTACTCGAATAGAGATGAAATCAAGAAAAATGAAATTATGTAGTTTTGTGCAAACATCAAAAATGAGATATACAGTAGAACCTCGATAAATGAATAACCTCGCCAAATAAATATTTTCTTCCGGTCCGATTTGGGCAAAAGGGATAAATGAATAAGCTCGCTAAATGCATTAATGAATAAATTTTATTGAGTCCTTAAAGACCCAACGAAAACATAAATGAATAATCACTATATTAAATACAAAAAATGTAAGAAAACTGGAAAAGTTAATGAGAGATTTCTTGTGGAATGATAACAATGGAAGAAAGAAGATGCATCTGCTAAGATGGGACCTGCTTTATAAGAAGAGAAAACATGGTGGTTAGGGAATTAAAAACCTGAAAAAGGATGAATAATGCTTTGTTAAGCAAATAGTTCTGGAGATTTGCAACTGAGAAAGACCCTTATGGAGAGAAGTAATTGCAGAGAAATATGGTGTAGATACCATTAGTTGGCTTTCACAATATCCAAAATCAACCTATGTAAGATCTGTTTGGAGAGGCATAATGAACTGCAAGGAGGAATCCATAAAACATGTGAAGTTTAAGGTTAATTCAGGTACACAAGTGAGATTTTGGCAAGATACAAAGGATACCTTCGTTGCTGATGTCTGTCACGAAGAAGCTGGAGCTGTTGTTTGGGACTTAAAAATCCCTAGAAGGTTAAATATACATGCAAGAGGAGAATGGATGTTGCTTCAAACTGAATTGAATGGTGTGCAACTGGACTCTACTGCTGAAGATGTTATTCAATGGGCTTTAACTTCAAAGCATAACTACACAGTAAGCTCAACTTATACTCATCTTCTGTCAGACATTAATGGCCCATAATATGTGTTAGGGCATTGTCCGGTCAAACCCACTAGCGTTGGTATGTCAAGCTAGTTGTCAGTTTTAGGTGTCAAAAGTCAATTCTTGATTTAGCCTACTAGAGTTTAGATTTCGGAAATGGGATATAGACAAAGTAGTAGAGACCTTGAAGACGAAGACTGTGAAGACAAAGAAGACATCAATTATTCTTCATCGATAAAAGGTTAGTAGGAGTTATGACTTTATGGATATTCTTCTATTTCTACTTCATCTATTCTTTCGAAATATAGTCGACTACTTTAATAGTGATAATAGCAATTGAGATCGTATTCTTGCGTAACATGGCCTTGTGTCATGACCAGTAGTTTGATCCCACAAATTACTGTGAGTCAAGAATGTATGAGACAGATTCGGTGCCATATGTCCATTACAATGGTTTGCTAGCAAACTGTTAGTTGGATATGGATGAATCTAAATGAGTACTCTTGAGCAAAGAGTCCATGGATCACAGCTGAGGACGTTCTCACGTCTAAGTTCTGGCTCAGCCCAGTACTTCCAGCGGAATCCAGATTTGACGAAATCTGACAGGCGCACGGTTCACGAATCGGTTTGCGTACCAGACACTCGGAAATTCCCTGAGTTCGAGATGGCTATTTTGTGCACGTACCAGTACGTGAACCTGGCGGTAGCTGTCTTACTGGTGTCGGATTTAGTGAATATTCTCCTAGAATTTCCCCCTTAGTCAAATTCCAAAACTCCTTTATCTCTTAGATGGACATGTGTAAAACATAAATACCTTTTGTGTTCCATCTAACGATTCTCAATGAGTCAATAAGATAAGATTATCTCTGGTCTGTTGGATTTCTATCTTGAAGTGTTTTTGAGCTAACAAAACACTTGGCAGATAATTCTAAAAAGAATTCCAATTGAGATTAATCTCTAATTACTTGGTTGTCAAGTTTAGGGTTTCCCTAACTTGTGGGACAAGTAATTGATTGCTTTATTCCTAAGCAACCTATCTTATTGAGTGCTATAAATAGAGGTGTCTACGGACAGATACCGCAAGCATCAAGCATACGTGAAGGTCCTTAGGGAAGGTAGCGTAAACTCTTTTCACTTCGGTGAATGCTTGTTGTGGTATAGTCATCCTCTATAGGTTGCAGCTCCTTTTGGGAACTCCCTACGACTATAAAGACTTCTCTTGAGAGTGGGGAAGCACAGGTAGGAGATTGAAACCATCTTTGGTTGAAATCAGATTAACCTGTAACCTTGGTAACCTGATCACGTTCTTGTCTATTCTAAAGTTCGTCTCTTCTGATATACGGCTATTCAAGAACTGATACGTTACTCAACAAGGTTGGAAAGGTAGCAACGCACGGCTGCACTCGGTGTTGTAAGACCTAGTTAGCTCCGGTTATACAAGTTCCTTAAGTGGTTCTTCGTGTATAACTGAAGTAGATTCGGATTGGGCATTGATTACTTGGTTTGCTTGTCAGCCCCGATTCAAGAAGTAGATTTCCGTATGACCTGGATTTAACAATCCGAAGGAAGTCATCTTGTGTATGGTAAACTGAAGAGGACATTTACACCATACGTCAACAGTTTGCTTGAAAATCCAGTATTGCTGACACAAGCCTTTGGAATCGGTCAAAGCAACTCCTAGGCCTGTAACGGACGTCAGCTAGGTGAATCAAGTGCGTGACGATCAGTGGGGATCCAGAGACGTAAGGAAGGCGACAGTAGCCAATTCGCTTGGAGGGCTTGAGTTGGTCTCTGCTACATCCCAGACCGAAGACTTATAGTAGGCTAGTGTTTGTAGTCAGTTTGTACTGGGCGGTGTTCAAACTGGACGAGGTCCCGAGGTTTTTCTGCAAGGCAGTTTCCTCGTTAAAAAAACGTTTGGTGTCTTGTGTGCCTTTTCTTTCCGCATTATAACTCTGATTTATAATTAAAGCACCAAGTAGTACGTTATTGCCTAACTGCAGAGTTGACTCCAAAGTAATCTTTGTCGAGGTCTACAACTCCAGTTAGTGGTTTGGATTTTGAGATCGTCCAGACTTTAACCATAATACTCATGAGCCAAAACGAAAAGTTGGTAGTATTTCAGTACCCCTCCTTTTTCAGTTGGTATCAGAGCAGGTGAACACATTAAAGACGTAACTGTCTGTGTTTATCTTGGTTCGTGAAATAACGTCAAAATGAAGGGATCAGGCTTTGACCACTCAAATTCGTTAGGATTGTCTCCTCCAAAGACATCCACTCCACATGTTTCACAACAGGTTGGAATAAATTCTGGTAAACCTCGTAGTGCAGTAATCCAGAATGATCCTTCATCTAGAACTCTCAAAATTGAACAAACAGAGGAATACATATCCCTCGGAGAGAAATATGTTCAAAGTCTAAGTGATCTCCAAGATGCGTACACTCGAGAGTGCTCGCTTTCAGAACTCCTAGAACAACAACTCCAGAAATTGGAAACTGTTGTTCAAGAACTCAGAGAGTCTAAAGAGAAGATTTCTTGTCTAGAAACTGCTCTTACTTTGAGTCAAAATCGTGAAAAACAAATTGCGGAAAAACACGATTTGGAGATTGAAAACATTCTGATCAGCAAGAGGAATGTAGAAGATCACTTAGCCAATGCTCGTGAAAGGTGCAAAACTCTTGAAGAAGAAAATCTGAAACTTATGGATTTGTCCCAAACCCATAGTAAGTCAGAAACAACTTCAAGAAGCGATGTGAAAAACTGTACACCCCGCCTATCACATCTGCATCAGAAAGAGTCATTGTATCTGCTAAAGTCACTAATAAAAAGAAGGTAAAACCTTCAGTCACCACGAATGTAGTGACTACATTATCCGATTCCTCGGGTAGTGATAATGATAAGCAGAATGGTGGTAAAAGGTATGAAAATACATGTCAATTCTGTACAAAGAAAGGACACCACCAACGTAACTGTAATAGTCAGAGGAAGGAAAAGCAGATTGATCAACTGCAACACACGTTAATCCTCGTGTTAAAGAACGTGTCTGAACTCTGCAGGTCTAATCCACGGGTGATCCCTAGATATAAGGCTTACAAGAGATCAGCTTCGCCCATGAAAAATGACAGAACTATTACAGAGAAATGAAGACACAATAATCAACCGTGGGATAAGAGAACCTCTTGGGTCTCACGAAGTAAGTCTCCTAACAAGACAACCAATTCTTTAAGAAACCAATCTCATCCCAATCGATTGGTCACTCAAGAAGAGTTACACAAAGCGTTGTTTAATATTGCTAAGCAATATCACTCTCAAAGGAAGAAGTCTAGAAGTTCCTCCCACACTGGGTCACATGATGACGTCAGTAACTTCTATGATAACTCCAAGGGAACGTCATCCAATTCTAGACGATGGCGGAAAACTGGTGAGTCTCCAGGAGCTCACCAAGACACTCAAGTCTAGTGTCAACCAAGCTTCCTTATTTTTGGTACTGGAAATAAGGAATGCTCTAGTATAGGACTCACGTCCTGAAAGTATACAGTACCCATTGGCAAGAACTTCATTGCCATTGAGAAAAACTCCTGGGAAGAAACACTGAGTCCTTATCGGATCTATCCGGGTGCGAACCAGTTCGCGAACCGTGAGAAAGTGTTTTCTGTACGAAAAACTGAGGAAAGCAATATTCATTAACCAGCTTGCATCGATGTCTCTTTACGAAAACTAAAACTCAGTTTTCGATTTACTCAAATCTAGAATGCAAACCTGATGGGACTCTGGGTATGCGGTATTTGAGTCAATCCTTCCTTGGTATTTCCCTATAAATACCCAAACACCTGATATATTATATCATTCAAGTGTTTTCTTGCCTACTTTGTTTAAAAGCCATGAACAAGTACCGCATGACAGGAAGTAAGAAGAAGAGAATTCTGGTTAATGAAGACCTCACTCCTCCTAAGATCAAAGGAAGAGATGCTAAGGTTTCTTGCTACTTTGCCTACTACTATCAAGACTTTGAAGAAGCTGATATGTGTAATGGTGATGTCTTATACGATATCATCACGTGGTGCAGAGAAATTTTTCCTCAACATAAGGAGAACATGATAGACTGATTTGCTTGGCTACCAGACGGAAGAAGTGTTGATTGAGATTATGCTCATGAAAGCACAATTAAAAGAACTTGTCAATGGCAAAAAGATTGTTTTCAATGATGCAAAGGAAACAAGAGACAAGTCTTCTGTGAGCAAATCTACCTAAAGACAGTGTTATCATAGTTATCTTATAGTTTTTCTTAGTAGATCAGACTAGTTGGTTCCTTGTGAGAACTTGTTCTTGCTTTTGCCTAAGGAATATAAACTATATCTGCTTAGTAGTTTGCCTTTCATGCTTTTTAGAGTTTTTCAAGCATGTACTACTTTATTTCATTAATAAAAGTTCTTTTTAGATGTTATTAATGATGTTTGCAATACTTGATTTGTTTACCTCAATCTTATTGCAAAACATATGCTTTTTCCATTGCTTCGGTAGTGACGTAAAGCTATGTCTGTTTACAAAAGTTATGCTTTTTCCATTGCTTCGGTAGTGACGTAAAGAAACTTTTGATTATATGGTTTTTAGGGTTTTCTCAAACTCAGAATCATATAACTCTTTTTCCGAAATTGGCTAAGGAAAAGAGATTATTAACAAAGCAAAACTGGATAACATTCAATTGTTCTTGTCCATGTTCGTCTTTATCAGTTGTTCTTTATTGAATAACACCACACGGGGGAGAGTTCTTTTGAACTTGCGCTTAATAACAAATCTTTTTGGGGAGCGTGGTTGTGGAATATTGGGAGAAAGTGTATCTTTATTTCTCCAACAGATGAGAACTCAGGAATCTAGTTGTTCAGATTACCTAAGTATATCATCTTTAAACTTGATATGCGAGTTATTGGCTTCACCTGTTCGTATAGGTGTATGAAACCCTAGTCTCAACCTACTTTGTCATATTTTTGTGACAAATAGGGGGAGAATACATATGGTTCTTGTTCTTGTGGTTGTTGCATTACCGTGCATAACCATAGGGGGAGAACATCATATGCTTACTTGTTGTGCTTTTCATAAAGTATCAAGTAAGGGGGAGTAATTAAAGCTGAGATAGCTTCGTATCAAGAATGAGTAGAATCACTTTAGAAGTTCTGATACACCAACTTCAAAGATTGCTCTGATTCTTACTCTTACGCACAAACAACATGTGGGATGAGCATACCAAACCCACGTAAGCTTAAGCGTACCTTTATGGTTGTTTGAGCTGGTTATGTTGTGACTGCTGACTACGGATTCATCAACAAGAGTTTAACGAACACATCAAGACTCAAAGGAGAAGTCGAAGAATTCAAGAAATCAAGAACTACATCTGGTTAGTACTTCATTGTATATTATTTAAATCCATATGTAAATTGATTTTGTCACTAAAATTGACAAAGGGGGAGATTGTTAGGGCATTGTCCGGTCAAACCCACTAGCGTTGGTATGTCAATCTAGTTGTCAGTTTTAGGTGTCAAAAGTCAATTCTTAATTTAGCCTACTAGAGTTTAGATTTCGGAAATGGGATATAGACAAAG
>JAJJMA010275917.1:0-17891 GCA_023529015.1 Papaver nudicaule | reverse complement strand
CCAACCTTTGTATTTATGTTGATATACAAATGAAATTCAGACCCCCAACTATGACCAACGACTGTACATCCGGGAGCTGAGCTGAATAAGGACAAGTGTACACAGCTGCGGAGGCAACCGCAGATGTTCATAACGTTTGTTGTTTTACCAAACGTGCGTTGACACTTGAATATCAATATGTTCATACCTGGTTCTTTGAGAGTAGTCTCAAAATTGAGAAGAGAAGAACCAGTCCATGCCTTTTAATCACTCCCATCTTCATTAATTCATGTAGGGTTGTACCATAAAGGGGGTGACTTTGACTTTTACTCCTTGTTCTTCATCAGAGAGTCAATTGACTAGTACTATCTAAATAATTTGTTCTTCTTTTGTTTTATTTTGTTCCTCTTCTTGGCAGAGCATAATTTCAAAGATTTCTCCCTTTGTTCTGGAGATGGGGATGTTCTGCTCTAATCTAGCATCATTACTTAAGAACCTTTGCAGAAGCAAAATGAAGAAAAAAGTGAATGCAGCAAGAGATGGCCATGATGAAGAAGACGAAGGAAGTGATTCATGGGGTTTGTTTTTCAAGCTTCAAACTTTACAAATTGCCACAAATCTTTTCTCTGATTCTAATAAACTCGGACATGGAGGTTTCGGACCCGTTTATCTGGTACACAAACTGATTATTACTTGTCAATCAAAGCAACAAATTTTCCAGTGATTTCATGGTGTATTTATTTTTGTGTGTTGAATTGAGATTTCAGGGGTTGTTACCAAATGGTGAGCAAATTGCAGTGAAGAAGCTGAGTTTGAACTCAAGACAAGGAACTAGAGAATTCACAAATGAAGTGAAATTGTTGCTGAAAATTCAGCACAGGAACTTGGTTAGACTTTTAGGTTGCTGCATAGAAGGTCCAGAGAAGATGTTGGTGTATGAGTATTTGTCAAACAAGAGCCTTGACAACTTTCTCTTCGGTTCGGTATCCCTGCCCTCTATCCCCCTCCCTTTTGATTTAATTTGCTATCAATTTCAATGTTGCAAGGATGATTTTGTTAACTTGCTTTGGTTAATGTTGCTCAATAGATGAGGAGAAGCGAGCAGCGCTAGATTGGAAAATACGGTTCGAGATTATTACAGGCATTGCAAGGGGTCTTCTGTACCTGCATGAAGAGTCACCTGAAAGGATAATACACAGGGACATCAAAGCTGGTAACATACTTCTAGATGAACAATTAAAACCAAAGATTTCAGACTTTGGCTTATCAAGAATCTTTCCTTGGGATGACACTCATGTTAGTACATTTAGGATTTCAGGCACTCAGTGAGTAAATGTGTTTTTTTTGCTGTTTGAATTGATATATGCAAAACCTTCAATTGAGTTTGTCAAGAATGGGTAAACAGCTGTGGAACTAACTTTCGTTTGTTTTTCGGCAGTGGCTATATGGCTCCTGAGTACGCATTGCACGGATACCTGTCAGCGAAAACTGATGTTTTCAGTTTCGGGATATTGGTGTTAGAAATTGTAAGTGGCAGAAAAAACCATGAAGACAGTCTAGAAGAAGAAAAAGCAGATCTCTTAAGCTATGTAAGAAATTTCATATTTGCATATAATGAATAGGACTGAAACAATGACACTGAAACAATGACACAAATGTATGCAATCAACTTCTTCTGAAACTCAAGTATGCTTATGGCTTGTATTCATTATGTTGCGCATACAGACCTGGAATATTTGGCAAGAAGGGAAGGCACTGGAGTTGGTCGATCCAAGCCTGGAGACAAAGTTTAATGAGGAACAAGCAGTTATGTGTATTCAACTAGGGTTGTTGTGTTGTCAATCAAGTATTGCAGACAGACCAGAAATGAATGCAGTTCATCTCATGCTAATGAGCGACTCTTTCGAGATGCCTAGACCTGGATTACCAGGATTTCAAGGACGTATAGGTCGTTGGGCAGCCAATTCTTCTACCATCACGAGTCATATTAAGACCAATGATCATTCTGATAGTACTGCTATTAGTTTTGCTACTAATTCTTTTACAAGCAGTGTAAATGATTATCTTAGATGATTACTCTTCATTTTCCACGATTTCTATGGTTTATAACCCTGTTATGTAAATTCAAAGATTCAATTGAATCATTTTAGTAAATTATAAACTTCATTCTTTTATTGTAAGTTGCTACCCTTGTAGAGATATCATTTAAGAATCAATATTCACCATAGTGAAAAGTAAACATGTTGACATAAATACCACCTATGGTACACAAGGTAATGAATGATATGAATCTCTCTATCTGGCTCCCGGTCCACATACAACAAACTGGCTGAACACTTCATTCATCAAACAAGATTTCTTTTTCGGGACGAAAGAGTACTTTACAAACACTCTTCACTGACAGCAACGCCAACCGGTAACTAAAAAAATGAGAATTCAGAATAGTAAATTCCACTCTACCTAATTATATGTCCAAATCATCATCTGGGTCTTCATCAGAATCCGGCATCTCTTCATCATCAGAGTCTCGCAGGTAATGAATTTCACCCTTTCCAACAATATCGGCCTCTGAATGCCGTTTTTCAGCGACAGAAGCGGATGTAGTAATCAAATCAGTTGCGTAACCAGAAAGCGACCTTCGCCCATCATAAATTTCTGAAGTTTTACCAATTTCTGAGATAACACAAGTTATTAGAATTAGACTTGGTTTAGTTTAAATTTCAGATAGAATTCCAAGAAGTAAGAAAGTGAAAGCTTCAAATAACCTAATTGCTAATGTTGTAAGCTTATGATATGCTCTTACAATATGAACATAGGTCAGGGAAAAGTCTCTTTCAAAAGTCACAACTGCAGACAATCATAATCTGTCACAGTTAAAGAGCAAGATTCAACAGTTGTCGTTACAAAAATGGCACAGGTTGTGGTCTGGGACTCTGGGAACCGAATTGGATTGTATCTCAAGAGAAATGAGTGATGACTAATTAGTAATTCGTCCGAAGCCTTGGAATGACATCAACAACTTCAAGATCTACTGGATGGGAATCGTATGCCCATCCAAGATTCCAAATGATAGGAACTATTAACTACTTTTGAGCACAATTCTGGAAAAGGAATCATACCTTGATGTTCAAAAGGAAGTACAACATTTTCTCTGTCAGACCGTTCTTTCTCTGATAGTTGGAGATTAAACTGAACCTGTTGAAAGATAACATACAACATTGCATATTATGTCATCATGTGTATAAGTATATGCGACTTGAGAGAGAGGGAGATATACGCGAGCTGCTCTAAGTTCAGTCAAGTAAAGAGAACTACCTTTGGTATAAGGCTTTGACTGACAATTTCATTTGTCACGGAATAAACAGCAAATTTAATGCCTGCTTGTTCAACATGAAACTCTTCACTCTACATGGAAGTTAGGTTTAAAATTAGATTGGTTGCTGCTAGGGATCAATCTGATGTGAGTAGATTCGAGAGAGTATTACCATCACTTTAACTCTTCCATTTCGACGCTTTAATCGGAGATGAAACTTTCCTTTTCTGGAGTACTGTTTCAGAGAAAAAATACTCTCTGAATCGCTTCTTTGTTCCTTTGCAGCTACATTCATCGGCTCCAGGCTGGCAACCATAGATGACATATACTCAAGAACTGCAATGGTCCTGACTTCATGTAGGTCGGAGTGAATCAGCCAAAAGACACAAGAAACATTATCTGCCACCAAAACAAATATTTAGAATGAATACCGGTCATTTGCTAGATTTAGATAGAAAAGAATAAACACAGTATTCTAAGACCACGTCACAACCAATATGTTTTAAGTAATCTATCAATACGAAGAAAAAAATATCCAGTCTAGGAAACATCTGAACGTAGAGCATCTGAATAAATGGTAGTGCAAGGTCCACAAGGAGGTAATTGACTATTTTATATTGTGCAGAGAGTTTCAATTGTACCCTACAGTGTTAAATATGAATGCCACCGTCCATGACATGTAAACCAATATCACTTCTAAAACCAAAACAAAGGCGAAAACCCAGCATCTTCAGGAACTAATTATAACTGAGAATTGAATAGTTCAACGAACAAGGAAGGTGCAATTAAGACAAAGATTAGCATACCATGGCTGCGGAGGTTGTTTATCAAACCCGAAACACAAGATAATGCTGCATGTCTTAACATCACAGTTATCTGAACAAAGAATGTGAATAAACAAACTCATTACAGAGAACAACGAATATAAACCAAAAGGAAATCTTTAAGCCAGAAACTGTGATATAGATGAAACCAAATAACATATTCCAATTTTGTTTAAAACATTTTCCAAAAGACACCGCAAAGAGTTTTCTATCTAAACCTATTAACGTCCAGTGCACTCTAACAATTTTTCCAATGCACCTATCAGCAAAAGTTTCAAGAACTGAGCAACAACCATAGAGACATACCGAGTCAATGGCAACAGAAAAGCGAGCTTTGCTTGATCCAACCATTTCTGCAAACAAGAGTAACCACACAACACAGTAAACCCACAGTATCTCTATAACATGCTCCAACATTTCAATTTTGATTACAAGAACATTGTCAACATTACACACCAAAATCATAATACTAACCTTTTCCAAGTCGAAGTATCTCAGAAAACAACCCATCCAGATCCCTAACGTTCTTACAAACAGTCTCTGTCGATGATATTCCGTTAACACCAACCCCATCTCTCCAACCAAGTGGATCAGAATAACAATCCAGTATCCTAAGCCTAAAAACAATCCAAAATTTCAATTTTTATCAAATACTATTCACACAAAAAGGAACAAACAACTAATAAAGTTTAAAGTTTGATTCACACTCACCATTTTGACGTCGAGGAAGCATCAATTCCTCTACTTTTCAGCAAATCATAATAGAAAGATGGACTCTTAGTGAATGCAATCAGCACAATACCTCTACATTAATCCACTCACACAAACAAAAAACAAATTAATTGACTGAAATAATTATTAAAAATATAACCTAATTTAGGGTTTTTGGGCTTACTGAGATTGGGATTTTGCAGCTAAGATATTAGAAGAAAGAGAGCAGAGAAAATGAGTAAAAGCATCAAATCCGAAAGGACTAGGGATAGAATCCTTTATTGTTAATGCAGGTGCGTGTTCTCCTGCTAAAGATCCATCTCGTAAGGCTCTGCAAATTGTTTCCGCCATTTTTTTCTCTTCTGGAAGAGATTTTAAAACTCAGCTAAGATAAACCCTAGTTTTCCCGGGTTCTGTTCTGGTTTCTGATTGTAATTTGGTTAAGAAATACCGCGGGGGTGATATCTGATACCAAGACTTTGGATAAAAGACACCAACGTAGTTAGTGTAGTTAGTGTAGTATGGTATGTTTCTGATAAGGGGTGCTACAATTCCAAGGTATAGGGCCAATAGTTGACTATGATGCAAGTCCAATGGTGAGATGTAACACCGCTGGATCAAAAATGCTCCGAGTGGATTACTAGGAAGATTTTCACACCAAATTTATGTAACCCATGGTGGTGTAGTACAATATCAGTCATTTCAGCAATTCAAGTGTTTTCACATGTTCTCTCTCTTCGGTCTCCTTTGGTCGTCGCTGTCTTGACTTTTAGTCAAGATTTTTCTCCATCTTTCAGATGGTTTTTCTCACCTTTCAGGTTGTTTTCCGTCCATTGTTTCAGTGAGATTTGTTTTTGTCTCTGTGTTACTCCTGTTTCTCTCATTTCCTTCTTCTTGTTTCTCTCATTTGTTTCTCTTCTCCTCTTTTGTTTTCTCTCATGGCGACATCCTCTAAAACCTCGAATGAATTTGAAGAGATTCTTCTAAAGATGAACTCCCTAATGGATAAATCGGTAACTTATGTTGATGTTGAAGATGATACAGACCCAAACATCCCAACAAAAATCAACAAATCTGCGGTTTTTAGATTCAATTCTGGAAAACAATACAACTTAAGTTTATTAAATGAGGTCCTGTCAAAAGCTAGGAATCCTTCCGGTCCAATCAACATTATAGATCTGGGTGATGGTTATTATAAAGCCAAATTTCAGTATTTGTGTGATCTTGAAGCTACAATACATGGTGCGCCATGGTCTGTGAAAGAAGATCTTATGTTGATTGAGAAATGTAGAGAAGATTTCCTTCTTGAAGATTACAATTTTAGATTTGTTAAATTTTGGATACTCGTTTATGGGCTACCACTGAGTGTAATGACTCCTGCTAAAGTGTTCAATATGATGAAAACTATTGGTATTCCAGATCCAATAGATGATGTTATTGTTGTTAAATGGGGAAAGTACGCCAGGGTACGTGTTCAAATTAATATCACTGAACCATTACCGAAGAATCTATCGATAGTTCTAAAATCAAAAAAGGTCATTACGGCCAATCTCAGATATGAAAAGCTTCCTCGTCTGTGCCTTTTCTGTGGGTTTTTTGGACATTTGATGAAACAATGTCCTAGTCTATCAACAGCTCTTGAATCAGTGTTAAAGCAAGATACAGGGGAATTCGCATTGAAGATGAATGATAAGTCTCTTGCTCGTTACCCAGAAGAAATTAGGGCAGTCTTCAGAAATTCTAATCCAGGTATCATCAAATCTGTTAATGAGAGAAACCCTCTGAAGAAACAAATTGATAATACTCAGGAGCCGTCAATTGAAGAGAGCAATGAAGGGATGAATGCTACGTGTGGTATTCAGATGAAGCTCGCAGATCTCAGTGTAGGTGTCAAGGACGTACGTAATACAGAAAGAATCGATCTTAACGAGGTTAGTACGTGTCCTTCTCTCAATGAATGTGATCATCCTCTGAGTCAGCAAAAAGTGTAGTCATCGGGGAAAGAGGTGGTTGAAGAAAACAATAAATAAAGTTGTCGATAAAAGATCCGTTATTAATGCTACACTAGATCCAAGGAAGATTATAATGGAGGTTTTACAAAACATGACGACCAACTAATGAGTGCCAGAATTAATGTGTCAGAAAAAAAGGTGAACGATAGCAGCATTCTTCCACGTATAAAGGAAATTGACGGGACAACTTCGTCTGGTAAGAATATTCCGTTAAATAAAAACCTCTTTGTTAATAATTTTTAGCTGGGCCATATTACCCCAGAAGCTGGTAGCCCAAGCAATAGTATTCAAGAGTCCATCAAGCCTAATCAGGCTATTTCCACCCATCAAAATTCTAGCCTAAACATCAATAATTCACACCCAGCTTCTTGTCGTATAAAGTCTTATTCTATTCAGAAGTCAGATGAAGAAGATTCCCAATCAGCTACTACTGTCTCATCGACTGATTCTAAAACTAGAAGGAGCTGGAAAAGAACAGCTAGAAGTGTTGGAAGAAATCCTGAAATTGAAGGGAAAAGAAAAACATGTGGAACCAAAAGAGCTGCTTCTCCCATGGAGATAGATTCCCCTGTTAAGAAGACTAATAATCCCCGTTCATCCAAGATGGGTGTGGTGGCTGCCCAAAATCAGCTACAAGACAAATGTTAGTTTACTCCTGGAACTGTCGAGGTTTGAGGAATGTCTCGACAGTCCGTAATCTTAAAGCACTTCTCAGGGCTTGCAACCCTAATATTGTTTTTCTCACAGAAACATTACTCAATGAAAGAAACTCTCACAATGTTCTTTCTTCCTTGAATTTTGATCACTATCAGTTTGCCCCTGCTATAGGAAGAAGTGGAGGTAATTTTATCCTCTTGAATGATAACATCGACATGGAGATTATCAGTAGAAGCAAAAATATGATCCACTGCAGAATTCATCAAATGATTGGGAGTGACTGGGATCTATTGTGTGTTTATGGACTTCCTGCGCATCAGAATAGGAAAAAGTTTTGGCTGGAACTCTCCAAATTCACTGCTAATCTGCCCAACCCCTGGTGTATCATTGGTGATTTGAATGCCATTTGTTCTAATAAAGAAAAAAGTGGTAGGAGTCAACATGAGATCAATGCTAACTCTGAATTCAAGAATTTCATTCAGTGCAGAAATCTTATAGACTTGGTCTATGTTGGCCCAGCCTTCACCTGGTGCAATAATGCTAGAGTTGGTACTCCAATCTTTGAGAGACTTGATAGAGAAATGTGTACCCCTGAGTGGCTTCTTCTCTTCAAGGATAGTGGAGTTCTTCATCTCCCAAGACTTAGCAGTGACCATGCCCCCATTCTCCTTAACACTCACAGAGTCAATAAGAGGAAGAGAAGACACTCAAACAAATTTGAATATTTCTGGACTGAACATCCAGAATTCAAAGATATCGTGATCAATTCTTGGAAAACTGGTGATGGAAATATTGCTCAGAAAATCACTAAGGTGGGTGTTGATCTAAACAAATGGGGAAGGAAGTCCTTTGGTAATATATTCAAAGCAGTAGAGCATACTAAAGAAGAACTTCTTCAAATCCAAATGCAAGCTCACCTAAGGGATACTAGAGAACAGGAGAAAATTATAATACAAAAGGTGGAGTCTCTTAATAGAATGCAACATAAATACTATGAACAAAGAAGTAAAGTGATGTGGGTTCCTAAAGTTGACAAGAATACACATATTTTCCATCTCTCTGTTGCTCAAAGGAAGAAGAAAAATCAGATATGTGCTCTCAAATCCCCATCTGATCAATGGATTACCAATGCTGATGAGATTGTGGCTTACATTGTGAAGCACTTTCATAATATGTTCAAACAAGACCCTGACGAGAACAACTTCCCTATTCAGTTCAACTCTCCTGTCAAAATTGACAGTGCTGCTAATAATCTGATTGTTTCTACTCCAACTGCTGCTGAAATATAGGCTGTCATAAAGAAGATGAAGAACCTGAAGTCTCCAGGCCCTGATGGTATGCCAGCTATCTTCTTCAAAAGATGTTGGTAGCACATAGGTGTGGATGTTGTCCATACTATTCAACAATGTTTCTCCACAGCATCCTTACCTATTGGCATAAACCACACCAATATTGTGCTCATTCCCAAGGTAAAGAACCCTACACTCCCTGCTGAATTTAGACCCATACCATTAACCAATATCCTCTACAAAGTTATTACTAAGATCCTTGCTCAAAGATTGAAACCCCACTTGGATAAGTTGATTGACAAAGCCCAATCTGCCTTTATCCCTGGAAGATTAATTATAGACAATAGTGTGGCCGCTAAAGAAATTTCTCATACTATGGCCAACTCTAACTCCATTCTTGGTGCCTTTGCTCTTAAGATTGATATTAGTAAGGCATATGACAGGGTAAGTTGGAGGTTCCTTAGCCATTGTCTTAAGTCCTTTGGTATTATTGGTAACACGCATGAGCTTATTATGAAGTGTGTTTGCACTGCCTCTTTCTCCATTATGGTTAATGGTCAAGCAGAAGGTTACTTTACTAGTGAAAGAGGTTTAAGACAAGGTTGTCCCTTGTCTCCCTACCTTTTCATCCTTTGCTCTCAAGGTTTGTCCTGGCTAATGAGGAATATGGAGAGGTATAACCTCTATAATGGATACAGAATCTGTAAAAAGGCTCTAGTGGTGTCTCATTTGATGTTTGCTGATGACTTATTATTATTTGGTACAATGGATGAGAAGACTATGGATTCCCTTGCTCTGATACTGAAGACTTATGCAAATTGGTCTGGGCAGCAGATTAATATGAAGAAATCCTCTATTCATTTCAGTAAAGGTGTCAATCAAAGTAGAAGACAGTCTCTTGCAACTAAATTGGAAGTTCAGCAAATGGAACTGGATGATAAATATCTTGGCCACTATCTTCTCAAGCCAGCATTTCAAAATGCTTCTTACAGCTTCCAGGTGGACAAATTTGACACTAAGATGGCAGGTTGGAAGAGGAACTATCTTACTCATGCTGGCAGAACTACAATGATTAAATCTGAGTTGGGCTTAATTCCTCCTTACTACATGGCTACTACCATCATTCCTAAGAAAACTATGGGTAAACTCACTGGTACCATATGTAACTTTTGGTGGGGTCATGCCAGGGAGACCAAGAGAATGCACTTCATCAACTGGAAGCAATTTGAGAAATCCAAAGAAATTGGTGGTCATGGAATCAGATCCCTTCATCACCTCAACAAAGTTATGATAGCTAAACTTATATGGAAATTGCTAGAGGATGATGACTGTCTATGGGTCAGTATGATGAGAGCTAAGTATATCAAAGATGATAGCTTTTGGGATGTGAAAAAGCCAAAGAATTGTTATTCCACTTGGACAGCTATTCTGAAGTGCAGACCTGATATGAGAATGGGATGCTGCTGGACTATAGGAAATGGTGCTAACATTAATGTCTGGAAAGATCCTTGGGTGCCTACCATCAACTCCAGAATCCCTGAAAAAGTGCAAGGTAACAGTGATCCTAACATGAAAGTCTATGAGTTGTTCATTAAAACCCCCAACAGATGGGATGAACATAAACTCAGTTCTCTTTTCAAACCTGAAGATGCTCAAAGGATAAAGGATCTCTACATCCCTAATGATGATGAGGAGTTTCTATTTACAGACAAACTCATATGGATCCCACACCCTCAAGGTAAATTCTCATCTAAATCCTTTATTAAATCTCTCCAAATCAACACTCCCTCTACTTCCAAAGATTACAGTGTTGAGTTTCCTTGGAAGAAATTCTGGAGAATAAAAGTGCTGGCACCGAAAATTCAACTATTTATTTGGAGACTTCTCAATAAGGGTCTGGCAGTTGGCACTAAGGTCATGAAGTTTATTAAAGGTATCAATTCTGACTGCAAACTCTGTCATAAGGCTGTGGAGAGTGAAGAACACCTTTTTCTTCAGTGCCAGGTGACTCAGGCAATTCTGTTTGCCTCTCCTCTTGAGCTAAGAATTGATATCAAGACTAAAAGTACTATACAAGACTATATTGTCTCTTGGATGGATGAGAATGGTGATTTTGACAAGTTCAAGATGGGATGTTGTCTTCTCTGGGCTATATGGCTACTCAGAAATAATATTTTCTTTAACAAGGGTAGTATCAATATTCATTCCACCATTAAAGATGCTCTTTACTGGTTCAACACCCAGATGAAAGTTAGGGAACCTGCTATTTACCCAACTGAACAAGACATTATAGACTCTGACAGCTACACTTGGTCCCCTCTACTTGAAGATACAGTGAAAGTTAATTTTGATGGAGCTGCTGGTCCTAGAGGATTTGCCTGTGCTGCTGTCATGATGGACAGCAACTCCAATTTCATGGGGGAAGTTCCAAAGTTCTTCACTTTACTAGCCCTATTGAAGCTGAAGCAAATGGTGCGCTTATTGGAATAGAGCTTGCCCAAAGGAAAGCTGTCAGACATCTTATTCTTGAAATTGACTCTCTTATCATCATCAACACCCTGAGATACAAGAATTATGACTGCCCTTGGTGCATCAAGGATATCATCTCCAAAATCAGAGACAGCATCAGTAATTTCCAATCGGTTTCCTTCAGTTTTATTCATAAAAATGCCAATCAGTTGGCACACAATTTAGCTGCTAATGCTATTACCAACCAGATGTCTGAGACATGGTTACATTCTCCTCCTTCTTGTATTGCTCACTTGATTAGTGAGTATTCTTCTCAGTTGTAGTCTTTTTTTCTTTTGTTGGTTTTTCCCAACCTTAAAAAAAAAAAAAAAAAAAAAGTCATTTCAGCCCTTTTTTTTAATTTTTCCCCAATTTCATGAAGAAAAAAAATAGCTGGGAGATAGGAAGGACTAGAGACATTCCGAACATATTAACAAGTTCTGGTCAAGTGTCAGTCACAGATCCAGGTAACATTCAGAGGTAAGGTAATGCTATAGAGATTAGAAAGTTGATTCCGGGGCTTCAAAAAAATTGAAGCCCTCGGTTTTTACTTCAAATGTCCAGCCCGTCATTATAAGGGGTGTCAAAAAATGGTGAAATGACTAAGTAACCCTTATACTTATTACACCCCACTTACAAATTATAACACCCCACTTAATATTTTTCCTAATCTAATTTAAATCAAAAACCAAACATATCAAAACTTAAAAATCAAAACATCAAAAAATTTCCCCTTCTCTTCTCTTCACTTTTCTCCTCCAAAATTTTCATTTTCGATTTTTTTATCATGGATGCAACCAACAATGGTGGAACAATGGAGTACCAAAGGTAACCATCTAAACCCACTCTTTGGTATTGTTTTAATGCTAAAACTAGGTAAGATTCACTCCATGAAAATCAAAAAACGAGTACCAGAGATACTTACGGCTCGCATCTGAAGAACAGCTAGCCGTAAGTTAGCCATTAAAGCTTCAGATGCAAGGCGTAAGTCCATCTTAGTGGTCGTAACTTACTTACGGCTAATACCGATACTATACTTAGCAGCCGTAAGTTCAATGTAAAATCAAAAATTTGTGTCGCAAGGTTAGCAGCCATAAGTACAAGTTAGCAGCCGTAACTAAACTGATAGAGTGAACAGAACATATAAAGATTTCAGACAATAAAGATTATGCTATTATGTTGCAGAACATTTCAGGAAATCATAGTGACTGACAGTAGGTGGATTTTTAAAGAGAAAACTGAAAATGCCCAATGAATTGTGACAAAGGGTTATTGTGGAGAGTCTGTCCCTTTAAAGGAAGACCACTTTGTAACAAGTTAGATGACCCAAGATGTTACACAGTGCGCAAGTAACTGTTTTTCAACTGGAACTTGAGTTTCATCGACCTGCACATGTTGGATTACATGGTTTGAATGGTCTGGTACTCTGATAAGTTAAACCCCGCATAGCATTAAACACTTGACAAGTAGGAAAATCTGGTGCTTAAATGTAAGAATAGTATTAAACATTAGTAAGAAGTTATTTGACATGTGATAAAGGGCATCAGATATTTCTTTTGTTGTAGTAAACTAGTGGATTGACTGTTTAGTGGCTAAACATGTAACAATCAGAATAGTGGTCATGATAAACCAATAACACATGACTCTCACGCCAATGAAACATTTGACTGAGGCACTCAAGTGTTCCTCCAAATTACCTAACTCATTTCATAGCCTAACTATCAACTTTCTTCTCAAATAATTCTAAGAATCCGAAAGGGTGAAATTTCTTATAAGGAGTATATGCTTTAAGCGGGTGACCCTTCAATACATATGCAAGTTCTCCAACATCAGTCTAGAAATGTGCTATAAATCTGGAGGAAAATGCAATGCAAACAACATACAGGAGTTCAAAACTTAATTTAGCACATAAAGTGCAAGGAGAAACTAAGTAAGCTCTCAGAAAATATCCTTACAATAAGACTCTGAATTCTGCTTGGTGTGTTGATCACCGTATGTGACAAATAGGTAGAAGGATGATATTACTTACGGCTCCAAAGTCAAATAGGTTAGCAGCCGTAACTATACTTACGGCTGCAGAATATTACTTACGGCCTGTAACCTTGCGACAAATAAATTTTGATTCAAAAAACACTTACGGCTACTAACTAGAGTATCGGTATTAGCCGTAAGTAAGTTACGGCTACTAATATTAACTTACGTCTTGGATCTGAACCTTTAATGGCAAAGTAACTTACGGCTAGCTGTTCTTCAGATTCCAGCCGTAAGTACTTCTGGTTCACGAATTTTGATTTCATGGAGTGAATCTGACCTAGTTTTCAATACAAATGAGTGGTTTTAGATGCTTATGTTAGGTGCTCCATTGTTCCACCATTGTTGGTTGCATCCACGAGAAAAAAAAAAAAAAAAAAAAAAAAAAAACTAAAATAAAAAAACTTATAGCCGGCGGCGGTGACAGTGGCGGTAATGGTGTAAAAACACCATGACTTAATTATTTTTTGATTATCAATTTAATCAAGTTTAATTTAGTTAATTATGTGGTAACTAATTAAACACTAAACATAAAGGGCAAATTTGGTATTAAAAAGAATTTTACATAGGGGGAGAGCCAAATTACTTTTGGGAACCAGTGATCCGAGGGCTTCAATTTTTCTTGAAGCCCCTAAATCAGCTTTCAGATTATAATGTATACGAATGATGCATTGTAAAGAGTGGATTCAATCATGTATTTGAGTTATGATCTCTTCCCGGCTAATTGTTTTGGAGATAAAACATGTATAAGAAACTATTCTTCTAAATTGGACTGCTTTCTTTCAGCTGTAGTTTCATTTCCAACTCTATAGCACCATAGTCCGCTAGTACTGGTATGGATTACATCTACATGTTGTGATATACATTGAAATTTACATACAATGTTTTTTCCTTTACTGGCACAAAAGGGAGAAGGGGAAAGAGAGAGAAAACTGAGATCCAACAAGCATGAAACGCTAAACTACTTCTACCACCATGAAAACTACCACTAGTATTGTATCCCCCATAGTCATAGGTCTGACAAAAACCTGCTGTTCACTCCGGCCCTGAAAAGTTGTAACCCTCCTGTTCCTTCCATGTTTGGGGTTGTAATGCTTATCTCAGTGTGAGCTGCCACAAAAAAGACATCCCCCCTCGTGACTGCCTTTTCCTCACTGTGACCAGCTGAAACCACTTGAATCGTTGCAGCTCCTCTTGTTACCAGAAAAAGAGAGGGTCCCAGAAAGGCAGGAAAATATGTTGATTCTCCCTCGGGAAGGTTACATCGATCCAGCTCAAATTCATCAAAGGGTGGCATGTACCGCGTTACATATTGATTCACGGTAACTCCTTGAAGAATGTCTGGATAGCCCTGCACAACGAATATACAGTTCATTCACTTACAGTTATAAAATACATACAGATGAATACCGGGTGCAGGAGGAGTGTGTGATTCTAGAAAAGCCAGGATTCAGTACTGACTCCATGAGTAAAATAACCGGAGACAACCCTAATCTAAGTGTAATACATAACAGCGCCATATATCTTAAAGTCTTTCCATTTGCCCTCACTAGTGTCAGGTAAAAAATTCACAAATTTCATCGATGGATGATGCTTATTGTTATAGGCGGAGGTCAACAAAACATAAAGAAGCTATCAAGCCAACAGTTCTTGTAAAACTTTTACCTGTCTATAAGTGAGCATCGAACAAAGAGTTGGGACATCTCGTAGCTTAGTAGTCAAACCAGCACGAACGACATTATCTGAGGTAGCCATCACCTCAACACATTCACCATGGATATATGCGTGAGGTTCATTTGCCCCCAGGTACAAGGCCTCACCAGGATTGAGCTTCACATAGTTTAGGAAGAAAGCTGATAGCACGCCAATGTCACCCGGATATTCTGTTTCTAACCGTAATACCAGTTGCTCCTTGTCTGACAACTGCCTCTCCTGATGCAATAAACACAAGACACTGCAGTTAAGAACTAGATGCTACAAGAATATGTACATCGACTCGGAAAGAATTAGGAAGACATGGTTCCAAGACAATTTCACCTCTGACCTCTGAATTTCCAGGATACATCAACCAGAACAATTAGTCCAAACCAGATACAAGTAGATAATACCATGATGGGAATTTTAGAAAGAGAGGCAGTTTATTCTGAACAAGTATATAAAATTCAAACGCAGCAAGGTTCCCTCATATACTTCTATTGCTGGGGTTTACTGTGCTATGCAATTAAATTTCATCCTAGTGGTCTTGGTCAACTGCCCTACAAACATAACACTGCAACTCATTTGGAGATGTGAAAAGATATGCGTGGACAAGCATGTGGAAGGTATTACCTTGTGTGCCTCAATCAGACGGCTTTTCAGCTTGGATACCATCTTGGAAACAGAATCTTCACAAGCTGACATGAGGTGAGTGAAAATAGTCTTCATTACAAATTTTACTTTCTCCTCCCCGTCTTGCTCACTAACATGTAAGAGTTCATCTTCTTCCACATTACCAATCAGCTCCACAATCTCAGGGACACTTTGAATCACGCCCTTTATCTCCTGCACAAATGTAGTGATTCCTACATATAAATCAAGCCGAGTTTGAGCAGTATGAAAACCATATGCATACCTAGTACAGAACTAGTGTAGTTCACTGACTATCTCACATCTGATCGAGACAAAATATACTACTTCATAAACACCCCTTTGTGCTTTTCTAACCGTATATTCTCTATTGAAAGAGAAACTCCTAATGTTTCAGAGAGGTGACCCTAGATCATATGGTAATAGCAAATTCACTCGATACTTATCCACTAAAGGTTTCCAGAACAATGACAATTTCTGCAAGCTGAGAAGAGAAGTCAACAAACTCTAGGATTATAATCGTCACAGATGTTCACTACAAGAACCCTTTGTGCAGGACCACCGACTACCTTACATGAAAACTAAGATGACCTAGCATTAACTCGAGTAGGAAGGAGCTAACTTATAGCTTATATATGTATTCTTATCCAGGTAACACGTGGACTAAATACTGGTTTGCAACTACGATCCATGTCATTCTCAAGTACACTGTTACTCAGACGCACATGCCAAAAAGACTGCTAGACATTCATGAACATAAGACTGCAAGTAATTAGGTCTAAAGTGTTTAAGAAGTTGTTTGCTCTATAAAGTGAATTTGCTCAATACCGGAATGCACTAAATCTCTACTCAACAAGCATCACCTCCACAGCACACACTACACAGACATGTTAAAATATCAACTACGAAGCATCATAACAACATAAGCCAAATTCTCAACCACATATGCTAAACAATTCAATTACCTTTAAAGTAACAAAACCACACAAAGCCTCAAACTGAGTAAGTGCCAAAGCCATCTCAGGTTTGTGGTTATCGTCTTTATAGAGATTAGGCAGTGACTTATGCAATTTCACTGCAGATTCCTTGTCTGGATGAGCTTGTATAGATAAAGCTCTCGCAACCGAAAGCACCTGATAAAAAAGATACATTACTCAACACTCAATTCACCTGATAAACTTTAATAAATTGAACGCAAAATTGATGAAGTTAAACCAGATGAGCAAAGCACAATACCTTAAACAAGAAAGGAAGATCAGTACCCCATTTCTCCAGCACCTTGTCTCCCAAAACACTAGGGTTTTCAGCAATCCAAGATTTCAGAGTAAGATTTTCAGAACCTACTATGTAAGAAGGACCAGAATCATGAGTACCCATCCATAACTCGGCATAATTTTTATCAACCTCAATTTCCACCTTTGAATTCAAAGAAGAAAGCTTAGCCACTTCAGAATTCTCACCAATCCCTCCCCAATCGTAATTCTGTACCGTACATCTCAACATCTGCAATCTCGACTGAGGAATCTCAATTTCCTTAGTCACCTCCATTGTAAAATTAAACTAAAAAACCCTAAATTGAGATTTTAGGGGTGAAATTGAGATACGGTGAGATTCAGTCTGGCTACGAAAGCTTCTTATAATGAAGCTTTCGTAGGGAAAGGGGGAAACAAAGAAAACGTGAAGCAGATAGAGAGTATAAAATGCGTGAGTGGTTCACATGGAATTCAACTTTCTTTTTAATAAAATTATGGGTTTTCTGAAATCAGCAGAGTAGGGAAGGGGTTAGATAAAGAACAAGTTGAGGAGTAAAGCAGTGAAGATGATGAATGAAAGGACAAAGAATTGCAGAATCCGATTCTGATATTCCATGTTAGGATTCTTGAAATCGGAAGGAAAGTACAACCCAGAATTAGCTGGTTTTTGGATTTCTTCGTAAAAAACGGGAGAATTTTATTACTACATTTTTAATTGTCGGTGGCGGGGAAATGCTGAACATAACGCGACACGTCACGCGTAATGTTGACAGATGGGGTAGTCAATGTCAGTCAAAAAGTCATGTTTTCTACCCTTTTTACTGTTTGTCCTGAGGCTTCATGTGGTAGTTGGTGGTGGTCCAATGGAATGGGATTGGTGCTCGTTTTGTTTTCTTTAATGTTTGTTTGGGATTTAGATCTAAGATCTCAAATTATTGTACGATTTATATTTCCTTAAATTATAAAAA
>JAJJMA010275911.1:0-11538 GCA_023529015.1 Papaver nudicaule | reverse complement strand
CTGCTACAAGATGCATGTTTAGGTACTTTCCACCACCTGGCAGTTCAATTGGTGCTCAAGCAAATGTGGCTAGTTCTAGTCATTTAACTATTGAAGAAGAACCTGTAGTTGAGACAGATATTGGTGGAGATCATCATGCTTTTTCCAATTACAATATTATTCATGGAGATCCATATTCTTCTCATTTTTTACTGTCTGATTCTGGAGCTACAGCTCACATGACTGGAAATTCTTCTTTGTTGACAAATGTTGCTTCTTACAAAGGAAATGACAAAGTTAAAGTTGGCAATGGTGAGTCCTTACACATATGTCTTACTGGTGAATATAATTTACAAACTGAAAATGCAAATTTCAAGTTAGATAAAGTTTTAGTGGTGCCTGAGATGAAGCAAAACTTATTGTCAGTGGGTCAATTTACCAGTGATAATTCCTGTTAATTTAGATTAGATTCAACATGGTATAAGATTAGGGATTCTAAGACTGACATATTGTTGGCTAAAGGTAGAAAGGTCAATAATTTGTATCATATTTCTTCAAGTACATTACACAATGCTTTCAGTTCAGTTGTTTGTTCTTCTACAAATTGGCATAACAGATTAGGTCATCCCTCATCAAGAATAATGCAGCATTTACAGTCAGCTAAGCAAGTAGCTATTAACAACAAGAAGTCAGAGTCTTTATGTCATCCTTGTCATCTTGCTAAGTCTACAAGATTGCCTTTTCAACTGTCTGAATCACATGCTACATCACTATTAGCTTTAGTTCACTGTGATGAATGGGTTCCTGCTCCTTGTACTTCAATTGCAGGGTATAAGTATTATATTCTATTTGTGGATGATTTTAGTAGGTTTCATTGGATTATCCAATGATACTAAAGACAGATGCTTTGCAGTGTTTCAAGCATTTTAAAAATCTTACTGAAAACATGTTTGGTACAAAGATCAAGTCATTTCAGACAGATGGTGCTTTAGAGTTAGTTAAAGGTCAGTTTAAAGGCTTCTTGGAGTTTAGTGGAATACATATTAGAATATCTTGTCCAAAGAATCTTGAACATAATGGTTTAGCAGAAAGAAAACATAGACACATAACAGAGATGGGAAATACACTACTATTTACTTCATCATGTCCTCTAGAGTATTGTTTTGATGCCTTTCAGACTGCCACTTATCAGATAAATAACACACCAACTCCTATACTGGATTTAAAGTCACCTTATGAAGTCTTATTTGATGAAATTCCTGACTATAAGTTCTTAAAGGTGTTTGGTTCAGTGTGTTATCCTTTCTTAGGATAGACAAGGAAAGATAAATTGTCACCAAAAACAGTTAGGTGTGTGTTTTTGGGTTATAGTCCTTTTCATAAGGGGTATAAATGTTACAATCTAATTTTTTTCTGCTAAGTTACATATCTCAAGAAATGTGGTACGTTTGCTGAGGATGAATTCTATTTTACTCCTACAACTATTTCTGATACTGCAGTTACTTCTACTTCTGATACTTCTTTATTTCAATGTGATATGCCTTCACATGATTTTACTGTGTCTGAAGCTCCTGCTACAACTAAATCTACAGAACCTCAAAATATAATAGTGACTAGGTCTCATAAGGGAGTTTATAAGCCCAACGAATTTCCAAATCATGTCACAAATGTTTCAGTAAAATATCCTGTTGGTGCTGCTTTTGTGGCTGTTCTGCAAATACCTAAAGAGCCTAAGTCATTTAAGACAACAGTAAAAGATGTTAAGTGGCAACAATCTATGAAGGAGGAATATTTAGCTCTACTTAAGAATGGTACTTGGATACTGGTTGACTTCATTCCTGGTATGAATTTAGGTTGTAAGTTGGTATATAAAATTAAATTGAAAGCAGATGGGTCAGTGGATAGGTTTAATTAAGTCAAGATTGGTGGCTTTAAGATATAATCAGAAGAAAGGTGAGGATTTTAGTGAGACATCTAGTCATGTAGTGAAGACAACAACAGTGAGAGCAGTTTTGACTCTTGCCATCACACATAACTGGACTGTAAAACAACTAGATGTGTCAAATGCATTTTTGCATCGGTATTTGAAATGTTTATATGCAGCAGCCTCAAGGATTTGTGGATCCTGACCATCCTAATAGAGTTTGTTTGTTGAAGAAAAGTTTATATGGGCTCAAACAGGCACCAAGAGCCTGGTTTGACAGGTTTAGCAAGTCTCTTATTCAGTTTGGTTTTCAGAGAGCTAAATCTGATTATTCAATGTTTGTTTATACTTCTCATTCTGCCATGATGATCTTGCTTCTATATGTAGATGATATTATATTGACAGGGAGTTCTGATGCTCTTATAAATGAGTTAATTGTTTACTTGAGTAAAGATTTTACAATGAAATATTTGGTGCATCTGAGTTACTTCTTGGGTATTGAAGCAGTTAGAAATTCAGATTCTATATATCTTAGTCAGAAGAAATACACTCTGGATTTGCTAGCAAAGCTAATATGCTTGAGTGTAAGCCCTGTGATACTCCAGTAGCTAAGAACACTAGAGTATCAATCAATGATGGCTAATTACTTGATAATGCAATGAGTATAGGGCTATAGTAGGTGGACTTCGGTACCTTACACTAACTAGGCCTGACATTTGTTTTGGAGTTAATTATGTAAGACAGTACATGCATGCTCCTGCAGATGTGCATTGGTTGTTAGTGAAAAGGATTTTAAGATATCTAAAGAGTTCCATTGGGCAAGAAATTACATTAAGGAGAGGAGCTATTCAATCTATTAGAGCTTATACATATTCAGACTGGGCAGGCTGTCCAGATACAAGGAGGTAAACTTCAGGTTTTGCTGTTTTTATGGGTACTTCACTGATTTCTTGGTCAAGCAAGAAACAACCAACAATTTCTAAATATACAGCTGAGGCTGAATACAAGTGTCTGTCAGTTGCTGCCTCTGAACTAGAATGGTTGAAAAATCTGTTTCAGGAGTTACATATTACTATCAAGTTGTCTATTCAATTATACTGTGATAATATAAGTGCCATATGCATTACAACTAATCATGTATTGCATTCCAGGACAAAGCATGTAGGAATCCAGTATCATGTTGTCAGGGATTTGGTGGAGATGGAATTTCTGCAGGTTATTCATGTTGCGTTTGAGTCACAGTTGGCAGATCTTTTTACCAAAAGTTTATGCTCTCCAATATTTACTTCATTGCTTAAACAACTATTGGATGGTACTGGTCACACTACAACAACTGAGTCTGACAGTTCTACTTTCTCTGCTGCTCTCACATCTGTTATGCATTCAAGTATTAAAGAATACAACTATGGTTCTTCCTCTGGAGAAGATTCATTTACTGAAGATCACTCACTAGGTTTTGAGTTTGACAATGTACTTTAGTATTCCTTTTCTGTTGTTTGTTGTTTCTGAGTTCCGTATGTTGTTTTAACAAACTTTTTGTATTATTTTGGGTCATCCAGATAGTTGGATTCTATCTGGCTGAGGGGGGCTAATAGTGTAAAGTAGTCAAGTCAAGTCTATTTGACTTGACTAGTCTTAGTTTATAACGGTTTAGGATTGTCTGGTTATTACAGACTCCTGTATATACTCTTATCTTAATCATTGCTAACATCTTTCTTCTTTAATGAAACTAGTCTAGATGCACGCGCGATGCGCTTGCTGTGGCGGTCTATGGGCGCATCGACATTGTTTTAACGATCTGCTTCCCTTTCGTATCAGATCCTAGCCATGTGTATGAGAAATAGATAGGACTTATGATTTTTTGATAAAAAATAAAATAAAACAATATTCAAAGTAAAAACCTAGAATAATCTTTCTCCTTACAGCATAACTTTTTCTCCTCTCTCTATCTATATTATACTTCTAACGTCATCCCTGTCTCTCCATCTCAAAACAACCACCACAAACTCCCCTCATTCATTTTTATTATTTTTTTCACTTTACCATTACCACCACAGTTGCTAGCTCTTTGTTAACTTTGGAGTTTATTTTTCCTTCTATTCCCAATCAAATTCAAGCTTAAGAATTAGTAGCAAATGTTAGCATTAATATAGATATCCCCAAAAAGAGATTATGGATTAATAAAATCACATCTATGTTCGGAAAGGTGATAAAGGTTTTGGAAGACTCTGACCAAGGTCCAAGTGATCCACTATTTGGGCAAATAACAGTTATAAGACCATTAACTACTGCTGATAAGAAGTAAAATTGAAGTTGGAATTAGTTCAATTTGGGGTTGGGTTAAGGTGGATTTGGGTATTTCGGGACAAAGAAGAGTGGGACACTTTATATAATTAATACAGTATATTAATATTAATTCTAAATGGATGATTCGTTTGTACCTAATTCCTCTGTTCATTGTTATGCTAGTAAACAGATTCCCAAAGGTTGACGAAAGTTAGAGAGAGAAGAAGAACACAGAGAATTGTAGTGGTTTGTAATGGTGCATGGTGGTAGTAGCGGCGACAGTGTTGATGATGGCGGTATTGGTGGCAGTATAAGTAGTGCTGACGCCGGTGGTATTTGTTGATAATGGTGGTGGTGCAGCTGAGCAGGGCCGTCTCTGAGATTTTCATGACCCTGGGCGAGAAATTTTTTGGCTCCCTTTTTTGTAGAACTTTTTTTTTTGACCAATTGTATTATTTCTCTCTTTATAAAGCTTGCATCTTAACTAAAATAAACTTCAAAAAGTCTAACTACCAAAAACAAAAATAAAAATTCTTGCAAAAGTGATGGTATGTGTCCCTAAAAAGCACTAACATTGTTATTTGAACTTCGATCTTCTTGCATTCTTGTTAGCAAACTCATCGATCAGCTCCTGAAGATCAATTAAGTCTCAAATCCACTCTCAATAGATATAATAGCTAATCCGTGTAACCTTTCTTGTCATCACCAAGTCACCGATCAGCATAAAAACCTTGATTAAATATTTAAATTCATTGTCAAAACTAATAAGGGATCATCGGAATTTAGAAACTCTATTACTAACAACTCTATCAAGATTCAAGCGTAATAAGTGCAATCAGAGGATCACGACTTCAAGCATGTATTCAAATTTCAATTTAACTAGTAAATAGACTAATTACCAGGCTACGAAATTGAAAAATTGTGAATTCAGTGAATGGAAACAAAACTGGTTTTTTTCCTCCCTGCTTGCCACTGTAAATTGTGGGTTGAGAGGGCTAGGGTTTTTGGGCGTGTTTAGAAGTTATCAAAACATGTTTCACGGAATCGGTTCTCAAGTTTTAAATGGTCGTGCAACTGTGTGTTCGATAAATTTGGAACAAACTAAACATTATCTAAAATAATTTGGGCTAAATTCAAAACTACCCAATAGTAGCTTAAAAAAAAAAAAAAAAATTTACCCTGGGCTGGAGCCCAGATAACTAGGCTTCAAAGCCGGGCCTGCAGCTGAGGTGTTGATGGTGCAGCTGAGGTGCTGATGGTGGTGGCGGTAGAGATGTGAAAAGATTTAGTAAAGAAGACTTTTTAATGTGCAGGAGAAAATAGGGTTATGACACTCGTGTTTGAAAAAATTACAAAAAGTCTGAATAAAAATAATATAAAAAAACTGTGGAGGGGTAACTTAGTAAAATCAGGTGGACACCAAGAATCCCTACTTCCTTAATATTAGTAAGATAACCAGTTTCTATCAAACATTCTTAAAAGTCGTTCGGTGTTGACTTTTTAGATGTTAATTATTCGAAAATCGTCAATATCCTTGATCCAACCGATCAATTGATCAATTAGAAAATAGAAAGCCGACTGATAAACGAAGCTAGTCTTGCAACAGTGGTCGAGCCACTTATCCTACATAAATACAACAAGTAACCAATCTCTTTATATAAGGAGAAATATGGGAAAGATATGGTGGGATAGGACACCAAAGTGCCGAAACTATCTTATGGTAATAGTGTTTGGCGAGGTGTTTACAGCCGGATGGAGCAGTTCGAGAGGGATTAGTGTACATAATTGGAAGGGGAAACAAGACTAGGTTCTGGCAAGACTGTTGGATTGGAGAAGATATACTTCAAGTATCTTTTCCTAATCTCCATATTGTGTCTAGAAAGAAAGATCATTTAGTTAGTTAGTTTTACTCCATAGATATAGATGGGCATGTCAATTGGAATCTTGATCTTAGAAGAAGACTGACTGATTATGAGATAGTGGAGGCAATGCAGCTGACAAATAAGTTACAATTGTTCACTCCATCTGATGAAGAAGATACAAGAAAATGGAAGTGGAATTCAGACGGTGTTTTTACGGTTAAATCTTGCTACGCCGCTCTACATAAAAATCAAAATCCGGGAGTTGATGATTTTCCTTACAAGGTGGTGTGGAATACCAACGTTCCTCCCAAAGTGTTCTTCTTCATTTGGTTGCTTCATCATGATTCCATTCTTACTCAAGACGTTTTGGTGCATAGGGGAAGGACTTTAGTCAACAGATGTTGCTTATGCAAAGACAAGTTGGAGTCTATCAACCATTTTTTTATTCATCGTAAGGAAGCCGAAAAATCTAGGATGTTTTTCTTGAGGGGTTCGGGATACATTGGGTTCAATGTGGAGATATTAAGAACTTATTTCTGGGCTTCAGTCGAAAGATCTTCTCTCACAAGGGGAATTTCATTTGGAACCTTCTTCCGTATGTTGTTTGTTGGAAAATATGGAAAGAGACAAATAATCAGATGTTTAATATTGATGCTAGGGAAAACGATTGTCGTCAAATTGTTCTCGACATCAAGGCTAACATACTCTACTGGTCTGGTCCCTCTCATTTCCTTAAGGGAGTTAGGTATGAGGAACTTGTTTTCAAATGGGAAGAACTTGTGAGACGTTAAATATTATGTACCTTTACTTCTCAGTGAACTGATTCTTCGTATCATTGTGTGTGTATTTCATTTATTCTTTTTATATATACAAGTCGAGTGCACGTGCGTTGTACGCCGGCAAACCTTAATTAGTTCTTTTGCCAAATCAATTTCACGGAGTTCATTTGCTCTCATAAACTTTTGTCCAAAATTACATCAAGAGTCAAAACTGACAATGACCGAAACCCAAGGCTCACAGTGGATTCAAATATGTTTGTTGCCTTTGAACTTATCATTTAGCTATGTGCTAAGAAATCATCGTTCTCATTCAAAAAAACACTTTTAGCCGTGTGCATACTTCATATCGAAAAATGTTAATGGAAAAAAGAGTTGTAACTGGAAAAGACTACAAAGAAAATAGAAAATTACTTCAAGAGTCCATGTCAAACCTCTTTGGTTGTGTTTAAAATATATACCTCAGATGGTGAACGTAGCAGAGTGTGTCTTTCTGCTATTCGTTGAGCAACATGTTGGACGATTATAAGGTTTAAGATTTAACTTATCTTAAAAGGAAGCATCTTGATGAGTCTGAGTCCCAGTTCTCACAGAAAAGCAACTATCTTGTGACGATTATCAGTTGAATCCCATGGAAGAGCATTACAACGCCAATGTTCTTACGTGCTTCTTTCTGAACACCTGATAGATAGAGACATAGAGAGAGCTATGAAAGAAATTTGTATAATAAAAGTACAAAATTGGAAGTCTTCTGTGTGACTGTATTATCTTCCTGACATGTGGAGATTTAACTAACACAAAAGCTTTTGATTTGACTTTGTTATGTAGGGTAGCACTAATGTTTTGGTTCACCATCTGCAGTATAGAGTTGAAACACTTCACCATACTTCAAATTCATTGCCCAGTCGATTAGCAGCACTATCTGTATTGTCAGACTTCAGACTTAAGTGTGCAACACCAAAGCATGGGAGTAGACTACCCGTGTAGCCTAAATTGCAAGTTCTTAATCATAAATACGCTTCGTGAAATTCCTCTAAACACTTAAACCGTGAAAGCAATGATTCCAAACAGAAAGAAAAATGTCTTTGCAATCCACATCCAAAACATTCATAAGTTCAAAGGCTTCTTGCACGAAAATCAAATTTCAAACCATCTCTATGTGATCTATAAGGTGTGAGAGATTGTATACAGTCTACAGTCTTGATTTCAACTAATTTTATGAACAAATAAAATGCATATGCACATCAAACCAACAATGATCTTTATCAAACAGAGAATACCCTAAAAATGAAAATGATATTGTCATTGAAAAGCAAACATAAATTGATGTTTGATGCTCATAATTTTCATGGTAAAGTGATCCAGGTCTAACTTTACATGTAAAACCCTGGAATTTTAACTTGGGTCAGACTACAGTGAGAAGAAAAAGGCACAGTAGCAAATTTTGAGCATTAACAAAACTACGACGAACTAACCATCATTTCACGTCATTGAAATAAAAAACAATCAAATCTTAACGTGGTAATACAGAAACTTACTTCACCCAGCATCAGAATAGATACCCAGCTTAAGGCCCTTCTCTTGTATGTAGTCTGCAGTTGGAAATTCTTCGGATCAGGGATTAAATCACCCTGTATAACCAACAATATATTTCAAAAACAGTAAAAGGGAAGTACACAACACAAAAGAATTAGTTTCTATTGCGCACCAATCATTTGAACCCTGCGACATACAAAGATCCCCTTAAGTTCAATCCCAAGAGATGGAATGTCAGTTTGTGTCTTCCCTTAATTTCTAATCCCTTAGTACCACCAACATTTTGAATGAAGAATAGCTTCAAGCTAGAGAAGTCGAATTGAGAGTAACCTATAGCTAAGGAATGAACCGATTCGTATCGGTTGGGTGTATTTCATTTATTCTTTTTTTATATATAAAAAATTATCGTTTTGTTGATAAAAAAAAATATATAAAGAGGTTTAGTTAGACAATCATTCTACACCAACTGAGAAATATTCCCAAGTAAACTTCCATAAATCAGTTTTGGGCGAGTAGCTTAATCTTCCACGAAAACCATGGTGTTATGGGACTTCAGCTACGGGATTTTTCAAGGGATTTCCTACTGTCAATTTAGAACTACGGCTAAATTAGTTGTCTAACCTATGTAAAATTTCAGAAAAATTGCATTTCGTTTATTGTGTCGGTAAAGAAACTTGTTTTCTCCGACAAAAATTTAGTGTTTGTATGCTCATCATCATTTCTGAAAATTGGTTAAAAAATAAACTTTTTTTTTTTTCCGGATTTTAAATATCACAGGATCCCGAGTGTCATGTCATCATACTTTCATGAACTCACCGTGCAATTTGCTATATTAGTGTCCCTATGTCATGTGTTTGCATTTGAACTCGCCGTGCATCTTGTTGAATGCGAGTCCTTATGTCATTTGTTGCATTTGGGACATGTCATAATTTCAAACACTTGAATTTTCTTACATGCAAGGCAATCATGCCTAAAAATATTTCACAAGATTTACCAACGGTCAATTGATGTCGAAAACCTTGTCTTTGCTTACTGGGTGATTATTAGACTAGACTTGGGTCAAATTAGCTAAAAATCAGATGGTGTACCTGCATTCAAGGATATGCTCCTTAAAAAAATAAACTCTTATCTCTTCTCCATTCAAAACCAATCTAATCTAATATAGTATATTACATCAACTAGTCCATTTTGGGACAACATTTTTCTGATTTAGATCTCAAAAACAATGGAGACACAAAGAGTGCAAGCGATAGCGAAGGCTAGCGGAGATACTATTCCAGCAGAATTTATAAGACCAGAAACAGAACAACCAGCACTAACAACATTCAACGGACCTATTCCAGAAGTACCAGTCATTGATTTTAGTAATCCAGATGAAAACAATCTTGTTAGCTTGATTTCTAATGCTAGTCAAGAATGGGGTTTCTTCCAAATTATAAATCATGGTCTGCCGACTGAAGCTACAAAAAACTTGTTGAAAGTTGGTAGAGAGTTTTTCGAATTGTCAGATGAAGAAAAAGAAGTATATGCCAAAGTACCAGGTAGTGATTCTTTAGAAGGATATGGGACTAAACTTCAGAAAGAAATTGCAGGGAAAAAGGCTTGGGTTGATCATTTGTTTCATTTCATTTGGCCTCCTTCGCACATCAATTACAGGTTTTGGCCAAAGAATCCACCTTCGTACAGGTACTTCTTATGCTGCAATCCCTTTGTCGCAATCATAACTCGTGCCACACATGTACCTGCTTGTGCGTACATATGGGGTCTAGGCAAATTACAATCCTCAATATTTTGATAGCCTGCTTTGGATTTCGTTTTTCATGTAGAGAAGCAAATGAAGAATACGCCAAGTGCTTGATCCCCATAGTTGACAAACTTCTGATGCTGTTGTCTCTTGGATTAGGAGTTGAAAGGCATGTAATAAAAGAAGCAGTGGGTGGAGATAGTTTGGAATATCTTCTGAAAATAAACTACTATCCACCATGCCCTCGGCCTGATCTAGCACTTGGTGTGCCACCACATACAGACATGTCCGCAGTCACGCTTCTTGTACCCAATGAAGTACAAGGCCTTCAAGTCTTGAAAGTTGATCGTTGGATTGATGCCAAGTACATCCCCAATGCCCTGATTGTTCATATCGGTGATCAAGTCGAGGTAATATCTCACTGAATTCCCTTCCCTTCATTTATTGATAACAAAAGGAGAAATATATAACTCTAGACTGCTAATAAAATTGCAATATATGCAGATATTAAGCAATGGCAAATACAGAAGTGTGCTCCATAGATCAACTGTAAACAAGGAGAAGACAAGGATGTCATGGCCAGTTTTTTGTTCTCCGCCTGCTGATATGGTTGTTGGCCCACTTCCTCAACTTGTTACTGAAGAAAATCCAGCAAAATATAAGTTCAAGAAATACAAAGATTACGAGTATTGTAAGCTCAACAAGATTCCGCAATAGGGATTTTGCAGCTGGTGATATCCATCTAGCTCAACAATATGATGTAGATGCCAATTTGCGCCGTGACTGGTATATCTGATTCAGCTGCACGATAGCCGACCAGATAAATTTACAACTCCTTGTTGTGCATTTGATTCTGATTTATGTTTTTATGAAGACCATGGTACCTTAAGATCTAGCAGAAAAACTCTTTAGCCATAAATAGCATCCTTTGGAACTCTTCTTTCTTTTGCAGTTATATTTTTATAAAGACCTTGGTACCTAAGAATGTAACATTAAATACAAATCCATAGTCATATAGGTAGGACGCACTGCTGTAATAAGTTTATAAGTTTTTATTCTAGCCGGAGGGAGTATGACCGTACCTTGGAGGAATTTTTACCTGGTTTACTTTCGCTAATGAATGCAGACCAGAAAAATGCCCGTCTTCTAAGGAATTTCATCTTCATCGTCATTATTCATTTCAAAGTCCTTTAATCTTCTCAACTTGTTTGATCAAAAACCAAAAAAGAAAGAAAATCTATAAACTGCCTGCAAATTTCTTATACGCGTTCATTCCAGAGATGGATCATCCATTCTGCAAATGTACCATGACGACGTTTTTTGTAAAGCTACAAATAGATAAGAGATATCAACATGCGAAGTTTAACCTTTCAAACCGGAACATAGGCACCCATGAGGCTCATCTTTACGGCCCAAACTGTTAAAATGACC
>JAJJMA010275908.1:199-12819 GCA_023529015.1 Papaver nudicaule | reverse complement strand
GAACCATTAGTGTTGCCGAGTCATTCCTAGGCCAAAATTGGTTGACGCTAATTTGGAGGTGTGACAGAAGGACTAGTTGGAAGACTTGGGAGAGTTGCCGGTGGCATATCGGAGGTGGGAAGGGCTACTTGCAAGACAAGTTACTAGTGGTGTATCCCTATTCTACTAGGTGTAAACTTTTTATCGGTTTAAGCTTTAATATTGTGTCAACTTTTCCTATTACAAAAAAAAAAAAAAAAAAAAAAAAAGTTGGATATGTTTTTGTAGGATTAATTACTGAATTTATTCCCACTTTGTAAATACCTCAACTATTCCGCAGACCCGTTGACACACCTAAATTTCACTGTACATGTAGTGTCAGTCATAACAAAAGAGCCATCACAATGAAATATAACACAATTGTTAGGAACAAATAAAAAGTATAACCTCTGGGCCTGGCTTAGGCTTGCATCAAGAAAAACCTCTGGCTAAGGATGAAGCGTCATAGTTTTCCAACAAGGTAGCGTCGATGGATTTCATATGGTTGGCCTAGCTTTTACACATGAACAATGCTGATGTTCCTAGAGCACCAAAAAAAAATCACTTTCCTATATAACAACCAACAAGGTAGCCCATTCTATGTTTCATTGTAATCCTTTCGATAAATAGGGAATTGTAATCCTTTTTATCATTCTAAAAACATTAGTGGCTTATACAGTAAAAAGGATACCTTGTCAGTAATTTTCTTTTCTGCTTTTACGTAGAACTAACAAATCATAGCCACTTCAAACCTTGTGTGCAGATGATGTTTCTAATAGCAAACGTACAATGAGGCTTTGGCAGGCATTAGAAGCAACAGATGAGAATCAAGTTTTCACATATGGAAGGAGACGAAAAAAACGTGGTGGATACAATTAGCGGCTCATATAGACATAGTAGTGTTAATTGGACAACATCAAGTGTGATGCAAGATTGTACTAAAAAATTTAATGAATCGTTCCTACCAAAACGGATTTTTTTTTAATTATTATTAATTAATTTTTTTTTATCGAAAGAGAGGTTGTATTAAAATGAAGAGATTTACAAGTATCTACCAGAGGTAGAAGGAAGAAAGCAAAGCAAAAATTCAACACAGAGCTTGCGAAGTTAATATGAACTCTTCTTCCTGCTGCCCGTGCCCATGAAAGAATCAAAGATTTATAGCATCAATTACCAAGTCATCATCAAAATAGATAGACTAGTAACTAGGTATAAGATAATACACGATTCCCAAAAGAAGCCTGATTCTTCCTTTTTCTTTGATTCCTTATATATGCCAAGGGCTTCTTCCATAACCTTGTCTTGGGATAGCAGTCGCGCTCTCTCCTTTCCTGATGGATGTGTGGAGACATAATCTTCTAATAACCACTCTCCAGTGAGCTCTCCAAGCTTCTCGAACACTTGGGGTGCAACCCGAGGATCGTATCCAGCTTTGGCAAGCAAGAGCAGTCCAATATAATCTGCCTCCTTTTCCCTCCTAAAGAAGAAACATAAGCACATAGATGATATGCCAGGGTCAAACTTGCTACAAGACGGACGAGTTATGAGTTAATGAAAACCTGACTTGCCTTGTTTGATTATTATTTTAGATGAAAGACTAAAAATCAATTGGCGAGTTTAGTAGAGCAAATGGCAAACTGAATTCTACTTAAAAACATTGAAACCACAATAGATACCTCCGGGAGAAAGGCAGCTTGAAGAGATATTCATATGCATAATTCATGTTTGTCCTTGGAGCGAACAGTATCTGAATCATTTTCAGAATCAGAAAACAGATACAGTGTGAGATGTTTTCTGCTCCATGTCTTGCCACAATGTGTCCAACCTGATATCAGAATATCATATCAACCGTATATTAGAAACCAAACCATCGTCGAAACAAAAAAATATACACGACCAAAAAGTGTATGTTTTATGTGTCTAGCAGAGAGCTATATATTGCAAAAAGTGACACTAAGTCAACCTAATTCGAAGGCTTATCTTCTTGCTATACCTACTTGCAAATTATAAGAAGCCACTTTATTCGGAATTCCAAGAGCTTGTTTGGATAACAAAAAAAGTCAGAATTTAATTTGGCAACACAATTTAAGAATGACTTTTTGAAACAGAAAAGTTAATTTTTTCTTCTGACATCTGAAATCAACTTTAACTTCTGGAGAAGCAGAAGTCAAAAGTGCTTCTGTATCCAAACAAGCTATAAGAAGCTATGGAAAGAAGCAGATAATCAATACCTCATGTGCAATTATTGTAGCTATCTCAGCATCTTTTTTAAAAAAATCAATCAAACCAGTGAAAACAACAATCTTTCCACCCGGCAAACAAAATGCATTGACTAGTTCTGGTTCATTAACAACCATAATCTCCCACTTTAAGCCTTCCAAATGATAAATAGCCACTTCAGAACCTTTTTTGCTACTTTCTTGCACCCTTTTATCATCATTTAATCCCCTTAGTAAAGCTACAACTATATCATTGGCTATTAATCTAGCCCTGACAGCCTTCGGGTGCGGTTCTGTAAGAATTTTCCCTTCATAAATTTTCTTTACAACTTCAAAATAGATTTCTCCAACTTTTCTCTCGAAATCTTTTGATACAAACACTACATGGTTTCTTTTTGAGTAAGGTATTCTTTCTAATCCCCAAACAGTAATAACAACTCCACCAATAACCAAAACTGTAATCAGATTATTTCTTAGACTACGCGGATTTCTTCTGAAGTGATGAGTATGTGAAATCTGATTTTGATGTGCATGATAGCTATGATAAAATCTACGTGCACCATTCAAATTAGATGGATGTGCTCGATGATTTTGTTTTCCAAATAAGTGAAAGGAGTTAAACTTTGAACGCAACGAGTACCCAGAATTGCAAGAAACCCTGGAGATGCTATTACTTGACGGTGAATTAACAGATGCACATCGTTGCTTCAACTGATGGTTAGCTTCACGCACTGGCTTTCTGCTGCTTCGGGTTAAAATCCTTGAACCAAGTTTACGAATTGTATCAATCGCCAATCTTGCCTTCCTCAAACTACTCATGATTTACAAGAACATTGTAAACCAAGATGAAACCAATAACTGGTCATATATGCTCAGGAAAATCTGATTTTTTGAAAATGTTATAAACTTCTTGCCCAAGGTTTCCTAGTGATCCATGCCGAGTGCTTAGCATCGTGGGCCGTACACATGTATAGCCGACATTTTTGGTCACCTCTATTATTTAGGCATCCCCAATTTTGTTTTAAGTATTTTCGATTGTTAGCCAACCCCATACAAGCGATTGTTAGATGTCTTTTGTACTGCTAGTTCGTTCTGAAATGATGCCAATCGATTACTATAGAAACGATTGTAGAAACTTTACACGCGATTAATATGAAGCTGTAAAAATCTGCCACTCACGAGCCTATGAATTTAATCAAAATGCATACACATATATGCGCCTAGCTAGCTATATTTCTTTAGCCCTTTCTCCAAAATGAAGTTGTTTCACTGTCTATTTCTTCAGTTCTTTAGGGCTCCCTTTCTTCCGCCCTCCTCCGGTGATACTCTTTCATTTTCGGTTAAGACATTAGCTTAACGGAATAGCTCGCTTGTAGCCTTATTAGCTAGGAGTCTGATTTTCCATTCAGGAAGACTAGGATTTGAATCTCCATAATATTTTACATCCTTATTGTTTGGACTTACACTCTCTTCTTGGAACACCAAACAATGCTGCTTGTAGCCGTTAGTACTGTATAACCTCTGGCTTACGCATGCGGCATCATAGTTTTCAATAAACTTCATATCGGTTGGCCTAGCTTTTGAACCTGAAAAATGCTGGTACTCCTGGAGCACACAAGGCATACACCAATTTTTCAATTTCCTGTAACAACCAACAACGCAGCCAGTCCTATGCTTTCCCTGTTTACAGTGAATAAGAATGGGATGATTTCTAACATCCAGCAACACTTCTAGAGCTTCCGTGATCATATCTTTCGAAACCATGGAAGGCTCTTTAGTTCCTTGAATGCCAAACTGAAAAAGTTGAATATTCTTAGATTGTAGAAACCTGAAATTCTCTTCAGGATATGAGTCAGGACACAAACACAGTATTGAACGCAGGTGTAAGGTTTCGATGAATGAAAAATTCAAAGAATCGGGAAAGCTACATCTATAAATTCCTCTTTCAACGATTGCGAAATTGTATGGAGTGATAAAATCATCACCAGCGACATCACTTTGTTTAGCTTTAACTAATGATCCCATCTTTGTTTTTTCACTCTCTCAAAGATTAATATGAAAGACTAGTAATGGTGTGTGTGTGTGTGGTTATATAGCATACTTGGTTTGCCAAGTAAATATTCCTTTTACCTTTTGGACAGGAAGAGTCAGGGTTAAGGTGCTTGATTATACGACATTCTTTTGGTCAACAGAGGAAGTGATGGTTGCTAATTCAAGTCCTGCCTGCGTTGCTACTTTTATGTGACAGTACTGCTTTTGCTTTGCCTTGTCTGGTAGTACTTATTTACTCCCCTTTCTTTCTTTCTTCTTTTGTTGATAAAAGCAAGAAAATAACTTTAGTATTTCTGTTTTTTGATAAAAATAAAATAATTGAAGAATTATTAATAAGCTGATTCTGGAAATTGAAGCCCTCACTTTTTACTTCAAATGTCCAGGCGTTATTATAGGGGGCTGTCAAAAATCGTGAAATGACTAAGTTATCCTTATACTAATTTATACTAATTCTTACCCAAATTTACCCCACCCTAATTACAAACATAAATACTTATATCCCACACAAAAAAAACCAAAACATCAAAATTTCTCCCCTCTCTTCTCCTCTCTTACCTCTCTTTTCTTCCACATTTCTCATTTTCGAGTTTTTGATCATGGATGTAACCAAAACTGATGCAACAAATGGAGCAGCAAAGGTAAACATCCAAACCCACTCTTTTGTTATTGATTTTGGTGCTAAAACTAGGTAAGATTCACTCCATGAAAATCGAAACTCGAGTTCCATAACTACTTACGGCTGGCTATTAGAGCCGTAAGTCCTCCTTACGTCTCGCATCTGAAGAACAGCTAGCCGTAAGTAGTTTGTTAGGTAAGCCATTAAAGCTTCAGATCCAAGCCGTAAGTTCAGTTTACTAGCCGTAAGTTAGTTACGTCTCATTTCGATACTTTAGTTACTAGCCGTAGGTTTCTGCAAATCAAAATTTTTTTGTCGCAAGGTTACAGGCCGTAAGTACAAATTTATCAGCCGTAAGTCCAGTTACGGCTGCATATCTATTTGAATTAGTAGCCGTAGGTTGAGTTACGGCTGCATATCTATTTGAATTAGTAGCCGTAAGTTACACTGACAACCAATTTTCTCACATTTCTCTGCCATATTTTGCGCTTCAGAGAACCAGACACAAGTGCCGTGGCTGTACCAACTGAAATAATGCAAGTACAGATTCCTGAATCCAGTGTTGTGATTGAACCAAATGAAACTAGCCAAGTTATTGAGGATCCACAAGAAGGTGCAGAAAGGGAGTATCTTCCTGCCATAAGATCACCAATTCGTAATATTCTACCACTATTGGGTGATGACCCTGATCCTGGCCCCAGCTATATCCCTTGCACTTGTGACCTTAATGAGCGACCAATCCGTAATCTTCGACGCAAGAGAGTTGGTGAGGTGGACGACGTTCCTTGTCGCAATAGAATTTGTGTTGCTGTAGAACATCTTCGTCCACTTGTCGAGGCGAATGGCGGACCGAGCTTTGAACTAATCCGCAGCCGAACATGGTTTGGAACTGGAAATGTTAGTTGATTTTGATTATGTGTTGAGTACGGTTCTTCTTTTATGTTATGTGTAAACCTAAACATCTATGGGTGAACCAATTATGTGTTTTAATGGTTGAATATTAGTAGTTGTATCATCTATATTTTGAAATTAGTAGTTATGTTGTATTTACTATTTACACCCGCAGAAACAACCCATGCTCTCTTTTTGCACCCCAATTGGCCACATGTGCGGAACACACGCGTGTGCAATAAAACCTTTAATAAAAAGCCAAAGGGGCTTCAAAATGTGATTCCTCTTCTTCTTCTTTCTTCTTCTTCTTCTTCTTCTACGCCTCCTTTCTCTCTTTCTCTTCTTCTCTTCTATTTCCTCGCCTCGCTTAATTGGCGATTACGAATACTTTCATCGGCGATTAAATTCTATAAAAGCATGACGAAGAAATCAAAAACCAAAGGAGGGGGAAGAACAACCCACTCGACCAAGAGCGGTTTTCTCCGAAAACCCACCGGAACTATTACCACCTCCACTACAACCGCCTCAACAATTTCAATCGAACCCAGAAATGGTTTCCCAGAGGTAAGAATTGAAAACCCATCTCTCCAATTTCAATTTTTGTTGCTTAGATTATTTTTTAAAACTGAAACTAGGGCAAAATCGCGGTTACAGTGTTAGTTACGGCTACTTAAGTTATCACGTTTGTAGTCGTAAGTTCCTTTAGTGAAACCAAAGTTGTATCACAGAGTTAGTAGCCGTAAGTGGGAATTAGCAGCCGTAAGTATAGTTACGTCGCCAAAAGTTTTTGCCTTAGCAGCCGTAGGTCCTCCTGTAACTTTTGGATACCAAATGTCAACTAGTTACGGCTACTAATTGCTTATAATTTTCAGCCGTAAGTTACTTACGTCGACTTTCGATAGGGGCATTTCTAGCCGTAGGTTAGTTACGTTTTGCTTCTTCAACCCTTATGTAGCCGTAAGTAGTAATTTATTTCCTTGGTTATGTTGTTTCAAACAGTCGTTGTTCACCAAATGTTTACCACAGGCGGAAGAAAAAGGGAGCTAATGACCTGACCCCTGTTGCTTCCCCCCCAGCTCGTGGGGGTGTTAATTTGCACGCCGGCAACAGAGGTGCAAGGGTAGGCCTGGTAGGTGAGGGAGGAAGTGGGAGCGGTGAACATATTTTGGAGGATGTTGCTCCAATTGATGATGCTGTAGTTTCTGAGGAACCACCACCAAATCTGTTATTTACACAAGCAAGCTCGCCTGAACATCCAGCCCAAGCAAGCTCGTCTGAACATGTAGCACAAGCTAGATCGTCTCAACATCCAGCACAGGCAAGCTCGTCTCAACATGTAGCACAAGCTAGCTCGTCTCAACAGCCACCAAACGAAAGGAATGAGAGAAAGAAAGCTGGACCTAGACACCAAAACATTCCAAAGGACGGGTTTTTACCAGCAAAGGAAGACGGCAGACGTTGGGGTGAGGCGGAGGATCCAAGAGTGTTAATTGGTTACGAGCATTCGTGGGCCGCACAAGTTTGTAAGCAAGCGGTATGAATCAATATTTTTCCCACTTTACTATAATCTTACTTTCAAAATCTAAAATTTAAACGTTTTGTATTTAGGATCATAAAGATGCAGTTCAGCTTTTGAAGCACCAAAAGGCCGGGGTTTGGTCCATTAATGAAGAATCACCAAAGGTTAAGGCTCTGGTTCAGGCTTCAGCATTGTGGCCTGGCATTCAGAATTCTCAGCTTATCCATGAAAGTATTGTCACTGCCGCTTTGAGAGAGAGATACTGTCCTAAAACCGACACCTTTCATTTTGGATTCGGCGAGATGAGTCTCCTCTTGGACGATATGTGGTCCATTGCCGGCCTCCAAAGTGAAGGCAAAGCGGTTCACGAAGGGTACACTGAAAGGATGGCTTGGCCAAAACTGTATGAACTATGTTTCGCCACTCTTGGGTGGAACAAAGACAAATCTGAGGAGGAATTCCATATTGCTTCAGGACAGAGTGAGGAAGACCTAAGAAAAACTGCATGCAAACAGCTGGTTCGAAAGGTAAAGCTTGATAGGTTGAGGCCTGAGTTTGGGGGTACACTCAAGAAGGAACTTTCTGATGATAGGGCTAAGCAGGTGGCCATAGCTTTCTTGTTGCACCAACTTGGTACCATTTTCTTCCCCGACCAGAGTGGAAACCGGGTGAATATTGGCTACCTTCAGTTGTTGAGGACCATTGAGGGCACCCACGAATATTCGTGGGGTTCGGCAACCCTTGCCTTCCTTTTAGACAGTCTTAGAAAGGCCTCGAGGGCGGGTGCTAGCAACATTGCTGGAAATATTGGTATTTTACAGGTAATTTTTGATTTCCCATCTTCATTTTATCGTAATATGTTTTGTCTTCATTTGATTTGTAACCCAACGTTATGTTATCAATTTTAGTCATGGTTTTATGACCATTTTCCAACACTTAAGATACGCCCAAGATTGAACCGACACTGGAAGCAGGACAAGGTTCCTGAGGTTGATGGGGATGATGAGGATGATGAGGATGATGATCCTAATGACGATCGCCCAACAGGTATGAAGTATCCTTTCGAACAAAACCAACTAAGAAAGAAGCATCCGAAGATAGAGTGGTTGAGGGAACAATTAGACGACTTAGATGCATCCCAAGTGGTGTTTGAGCCATACATGCGTATAGACCTGGAAACGGGGGATGATAACAGCGAGCTTTCACCACTTGCTGACTATAATGGGCCTATCTATCATCCTCATGGGTTTGTCATGACTAATCCTAGGCGATGTCTCCGTCAAATTGGTTTTGTTCAGACTGTTGTTCGTCATGAGAACTTCAAATTGCAAGAGGAAGGTACTAAAATTGAAAACAGCTACATCAAGATGGTCTATTCTCCAACTCCATCAACGGACGTATGGAACAATCGTCATCAACCACAATACAAGATCGCTAGAGTCGGGTTGAACCCTGCATTGGGCACAAAAGATGCCACCCCAGATTATTTGCCATGGTTCTACAAGTGGGGTCATCCTTATGTGATCAACCACGATCCGGAAGCAATCCGCATCATCGAACAAGAGAAAGCCAAACTCAAGAAGGTCGCTTTAGGGAAGGGGAAGAAATCCTTGGAGATGTTGGGTAAAATGGCCAATATTGGGGTAAGCACACTATAAATTCATCATAGTTATGATTCCCTGGTCTTAAACTAATCCTACTTATGTTATTTGCAGCAAAAACGAGTGGCAATGTTGGTAAAGAGCATGTGTGCCCACATCTCTAGTGGCAAAACAATGAGTGTAAGTAATCAGGTAGTTCTTAAGAACCAAATCGAAGGAATTCATGACCTTACACCCCAAGGAGATGCGCTTTTTGAAGTCTTCGAGAGAGGTACCAAGAGGTCGCGTGAATCCTCATCTTCTCGCCAGCCTCCTCAAGTATCGGATGAAGAAGAATATATTGATGAAGAGGAGGTTATTGAATAACGTCGAACTCGAGGTGGTGGTCCTCACATTGGTGAACCAAGAGGTAGTCGTGCTCCTGGTGATGGTTCTCGCACTCGTGGGGGTAGAGCTGGACCAAAAGGCGGTGCTGGAAAAGGCAAACAACATGCTCATAAGTGAAAAACTTATGCCATTATGAGTGAAAAACTTATGTTATGAATCTGGAATTTATTTAGCTTGTTTGGATATTAGGTATGCTTTTGTGTTTATGGATGAATGTGCGGTTTTGTTATATTGGGAAACTTGGGTGTTTAATTACGTTATGACTTGGGTTTGATAGGTGTAAGGCATCTATGTATGTTAAAAATTAGTATTGTTTTATAGTTACAGGAGTAGTTACGGCTACTGAAATTACCCTGGTACCAGCCGTAAGTAAAGTTACGACTACACTTTCCCAGACGTAAGTCAAGTTACGGCTACTAATCCAAATACAAAATCAGCCGTAACTAAACTTACGGCTGCTAAGTTTGTACTTACGGCCTGTAACCTTGCGACACAAAATTTTTGATATAAAGGAACTTACGGCTGCTAATCAAAGTATCGGTTTTAGCCGTAAGTAAGTTACGGCCACTAATATGGACTTACGTCTTGCATCTGAAGCTTTAATGGCAGTCTAACTTACGGCTAGCTGTTCTTAAGATTGTAGCCGTAAGTACTTCTGGTTCACGAATTTTGATTTTCATGGAGTGAATGTGACCTAGTTTTTCAATGAAGTTAGCCTCAATGGAAGGACATACTTCTAGCTCCATTTCGACGCTTGATTCACTCATTTTGGTTGAGTGAATCAAGTTTAGGTTTTTTTTTTCTCTCTTCTTCTTCTTCACTTGATTTCACTGATTTTCAGTTTTTGATTAAGTTTTTTTTTTAAGTTTATTAATCATACTTTTGGTTAATCACTGATTATCAATTTGGTTAATCACTGATTATCAAAACATAAAAGGGTAGTTTTGGTATTTAAAAAAATTATATAGGGGGAGAGCAAAATTACTTCGGGGAACCTGTGATCCGAGGGCTTCAATTTTTTTCGAAGCCCCTAAATCAGCTTGTGACAAATTGGATTTATAAATGGCAGAAAAAGGGAATGTAAGAGAGGGGTGTGGTACTGGTGTGGTGTGGTGGGGGTGGTATTTGAATTTAATTTCTAGGGTTTGTTGTTGTTGCTGGTGCAGTGGTGCCTAGTGGGGCTATGTTTGTTGGTTTCTGTTTTTTCTGCTTAGCAATGTTGCAGGCAGCTTTGGTGCAGTTTGAGAGTTTACTATTTAGGGGTCTAGGGTTTTACCACACTTCAATTCATCACCTTGCACTTGCAGATACCCTTGCTGTGTCGTTGCTGTCTTCCAATGGAACTAAGCTATAAGATAAGAAAACAACAAAATCAGACTACGGCCTAGACATTACCCCTATGACTCTAGAAAAGCTTACCTGCATGCACTCTGAAGGTGTGATGATGACTGCATCATTAAGGATTCAAGCATGCACTAGTCCACTGCACTCTCTCAAAACCCACATTACTAAAACCAATCTTGTATTGTTATCCGAGTAGCTTATGATTAGATTATCATTAGTGTGCATTTTTGGATATTTAACTTGAGTCACTCGACCTTAACTTTTTCCAAATCTTTAGCTTATGATTACTTTATCATTAGTATTACTGTTATTTTGGAAAGAGCTGATGATTAAGTCTATCATTACTTAATATTTTATGGTAAAATCTCCTACCTAAAATTTGTAAATATCTACCTCTGAACCAATTGACTTAGTGAAATACTCGTGACGAGCTAGATAACTACAAACTCCACTTACCATGAATGCTCAGATGCTCTTGGTGTCTATGACCTAGAGGTGTATGTGTATAAAGTGTGCCCAAACTCCCCTATGAATCTGCTTGACACTGCATTTTCCTGCAGGACAATATCATTCTCTGCAGCATCTATCTCATGCTTCCGAACAGCCAAGCAAAATACGAACAGCCAAGCAAAATCCCCCAAGGTTTAAATTTCCCTGAATCCCTATAGATCTAGTGGGTACTTACCCATCAAAAATAGAATTGCGCAAACCCTAGAGCCAAGAGATTACAAGTATTACCACAGTAGAAGAGAAATCAGGTCAGTGTGTGTAGATATTCATTAAGATGCAATTACCTTTCACTTAAACAACTTCTAATCTCCCTAACTTAACTGAGGGTGTACTGGTTAAATATTAAACAAAATGAACAGTCCATATCATAAAAACCATTAACCATTTCAGAATAATTTGTTTTCACGTGCTGAGACAGAACAAGGTTACATCAATCAGCAATTTAAACCATTGACCTAATAGAGTTAATTGGTTCACACACTTCCAGGATTGGGGTTTGCAATGGAACATTACCGCGTGGACTTTGGCAATCAGGAATGTGGATAGAAAACATCTATCGATTAAAACCACCATGCACTCTATCAATTTACTTACAATAGGAGTAACTGAGAAATGAAGGTTTCTGTGTTGCACTTGTCAACAATAAACATATATTCATTCATGGTGGTCCTCTCAACTTGATAGCATCAATCTTGCAACAGATATATAAAACCACACAGAATTCATGAAAGGGAATGAATTTGAAATAAGTGTAAGAAGTACCAACATACTATATAACTCGCTTATTTGTCTGATATAGTTAAAAATGACAGGTGCTAATTTTTGATAGGATATGAGGCACTAACAACACCCATAAAAGATCAGTTGGAATAGACTAGACCATCTTTAAACCGTGAACTCACGAGGGTTCAACTAAAGCCTGACATTCTGCTCTGTCAGGAGAGAAGTTATTAGAAGGAATTGAATGCTGCTGGACTCTTCTCATCTCTCTCTCTACTAATACTGTAATACATTCCCTTCTGCTATCATCTTTAAACTTGGTTATAAAATCTCCTGCACCATCTCTCTCTACTAATACTGTAATACATTCCCTTCTGCTATCATATTTAAACTTGGTTATAAAATCTCCTGCACCAGAATTAAGTCATTTGGGTTGAATCAAAATGGTCCCAGGGACCAGAAGTGGCGCTGCAATCATCTATTGTTCCAAGTTCCTACTAAACCTAGAATTGTGTACGATTTCAATCGACTGAGCATGTACAGTTGCCTTGTTACTTGCAATAAAGGATGGGCAATGGACATGAACACAATGAGGATGCAATTTTGACATGAGAAACAGTTGGCTAAAATATGGTCTCTGAGACCCTAAACAATTTCGGCTTTGGAGGTTCTGGCCAGAAACCTAGCAAGTCAAAATATGGCCTGAAAATCATTTTCCTAGATAAGTCGGTAAGGAAAATAGA
>JAJJMA010275896.1:301-10830 GCA_023529015.1 Papaver nudicaule | reverse complement strand
TTTTTGTTTTTTTTACGGTTTGGTTTTGACGCCCCAATTCATTTTTTACGCCCCAATTCAATGGTTTAAGGTTTGGTTGCATTTTTTTTTTTTACGGTTTGGTTTTGATGTTTACGGTTCACATTTTTGTGAGCACATTCCAAACTGTTTACGCCTTGGTTTGGTAGGCGTAAAACATTCTAGGGCAAAACTAGGGCATCTTTTACGCCTTGGTTTGTAAGGCGTAAATCTTTTACGCCTTGGTTTGTAAGGCGTAATCTTTTACGCCTTATTTCATGAAGAATCACAAGACGTAAAAACTAGTTTACGCCTCGGTTTCATATGAAATCCAAACCGTAAAACCAACTGGTGCGAAAAAAAACAGCCCCAAATCGATGATTCTAACCTAAAAAGACAATGAAAACATGATTGAAAACATGGGGTTTGTTCAGAATTAGTACATGAGACGCATATTGGGGTCTTTAGACTGATTATAGACAATGAATTTTTCGTATCGGCGATGAATCGAGACGAGGAACGAAGGAATGGGAAAAATGAAGGAGAGGGAAAAGATAATGAGTAGAGAATGAGAAATGAGAAGAGATAAGTTTATTAGTTTTTGTTTTTGTTTTTGTGTTAGGATTAGGGTTATAAAAATAGGGTTATTAGTTAAGATTTAGGGGTATTTTAATCTGTAAGGGTAATTTAGACTTTGCATACCTATTTAGACATCATACACTAAAAGCTCTAAGTTGTAAAAGCAACCACGTCGCGCGGTGACAATACCACAACTTCCTATTGGTCGAGAAAGGGAATTTGGGAGGAAGGCATTGTGAAGAGGACACTTGGCCTTTTTTGATTGGTTGAAAAAAATTACACTCCGTTTACACTTTTTCAAAATCTCACCCACGTTTGTGACATATACCCACTTTACTTAACTTAAATTGGGACCAATTATTATTTGCCAAGTGTGTTTTAAACTAACTTCGTTAAAAAAAAAATTACCCACATTAAACCCGACCTCTGCGCCTCGGGCCTGTTTCTGTCTTTTCACGGTAAATTAGAATTTCCTCCCTACCATATAAAAGTTGTTCTCCCTCTCTTCCCTTCCATCTATTTCACGGGCTCCTTTGGTCTCTTCTCCGTCATCACTGATACTAGGGCTAGGAGAGAATCGAAAGTGGAAAGTGTATCATAAGAGTTTCAATACCCTACTTATTAATTTCATCTCTCACTTCTCACGGGGGTAATTATTTTCCTCTCCGTATTCTCTTTTCTCTTTATTCAAAACCCTGACACTTTTGTTTTGTTTGTGCAGAGATTAATGTTATTTGTTGACGTATCTTTGTATCTGCCTTAATTCGGATTCATATTTGTTGACGTATATATCAAATTTTTACTCTCTTTTTTTTTCTTTTCTTCTTTCTGTTCTTCCTATCTCTGATCGTATTACAGCATTGCTAATGGGGGGACCAATCCCGTCCCCCCTCCATAAATCCATGCCTATTTTTTTTTGTCCTATATGGAACAGTTGTCCCCCCAGAATTTGGCACCCCCCATCAGCAATGCTGGTATTTTATTATGCAGGTGTGATTCGTCAAAATAATAAACAACAATGAAATTAATCGACGCATACTTGATTGATTGATAAAGACATATGTAAAGAGGATACTTAACAACAATGGAAAGCACCGGGAACGAAGGAAGGGAAATACTCAAGCTATGTTTATACTATTCTTTTTATAGGCTTAAGTCCATTGAAAACTGCCTTCATGCAGTTATTGACCTAATTTTATCTTCTAAAGGTCATTCTCCATGCAGGTCTCAAGGGTTCAAAGGCTTGCAGATCTCTATGGTTCAAGGCATAAGATCGTAGCTTTCACAATAACAATGATTTGTGTAGGTACTGCCTCACATAAATTGGGCAATACATACTGTAACTTTAGAAGTACTTGAGATCGGCTTGCAAAAAAAATTCTTACCTAGCTTTATCGTTGAAGAAATTATGAACAAACAATCTAATTTCAGGCTAAGGCACTGTGTTAGACATCACCTAAGTGCAGATTATTATTGTAATAAGAATGATGAGCATGTTCATCTCCAAAGGGTCTCTCAGGATCTCCTTTGAAAGTCTTTGGGAGAAGCCCCAACTTCACCATCAAAGCTATCTAAAGTGATAAGGTAAGCAAATTTAATGTAGCTGAATAGTTGGAGACATTCAAGAAACATTGAATAAACACAAGACTTAAGAAATTCTAAAGAAACATTGTTTTATCTGGTGTAATGTAACATAAGATTGTAAACTAGGAAATGTTGAAGCACATGCTTAGGAGGAGTCTAAGTGATTGATATTGTGTGCTTATCTTCGTCCCCTACACAATGTTCACGCAAAGGTACATTTAATTATGCAGGTTACATTTCTTTTTTGTATTGAATATGGAGTATTTTGTTGTGTTTTGATTTAGCTGGTACAATAAGATCAATCAACCAATTATGTATTTGTTTTTGGGTTTCGATTTTTTATTTATTTGTGTTTGGGTTTCAATTTTATATGGCTCTTTTGTTTTTATGAATCAGTTAATTGTTATTTAATGAAATTGTTTTACATCTATTCTCTTTGCTTTGTATCTATATTACAATCACCTGACATTACATGGATGGTGATGCATGATTATATCATGTTTTCTTTGATTTTTAGAATGATCATCAAGGCTTTTTTCAGCATGATCATCGTGGCTTTTATATCATGTTTCTTTTAGATTGAAGCGTGTAACATAATCATGAAGAGTTTGCTCCTTTTTTTCTTATTAATAAATTGATTATGTTTTTAGATGAGTCTGTCAGTTTGAATCAGGTGAGCAAGGTTTTTACTAATACCAGGTACTATCATGGTTTTAATGATTATTCAGTCTATATTAATTTGACATCAGAGGCTGATTGTACTCTTCTATAGGTGTGAATTTTACATAGTTTTTGAATGATTTTTCGTTGCTGATTTCTATTTTTTTTTTATTTACTGATAAATGCATACCATCTAACCTTTTAGGCCGAATGGGTGGACTTTTGTGTATTTTTCGATAGGTCACTTAGGCTAAATAGGGAGACCGCAAGACTTATGACAGAGAATGCAAGAACTACAACAGAGATTGCGAGACGTTAGGGGCAAGAACGACAGTTCCAAACTTCCAATTCAGGGAACTCACAGAAAGTCTACACTCCAATGTCCGACCAAATCCCAAAATTGATAGTGGTCAACTCCACCATCCCATAAAATTTTCTAGATTTTTGTTTAACGTAATCAATGGGTAAAACAGTTAAAGGTTCAAGATGCTCACACTGGGGAGGGGGTCTCAAGTAGGAACAGATCGGTATACAGTGGGGATTTTGAAGTGTTTGCAGATAGGTTTCGTGGAAGAAAGACTACACCATTTCATGTTGCACTTGGTTTATCAGTTTACTCTTTCGTCAATGGTTAATGGCAGCGAAGCTCATTAAAGAAGCCGTATTTCTAGCTAGACATACAAAGAACAACCGCAAGTAAGCTGGGTATCAAGAAAGAAGTTGTTCCATCCAGTGATAATAGTTGAAGTATCTACTCCTTTGAAGCAGGGAGAGCCTTTTGCCCAGTGGAAAGAATCAGTTTTAATGTTTCTGATTATGTCTGGAATCTTAACGGTTTTGTTGATATTTGATTTTGGTGATTGTTCACGCAATATTTTAGGGTCAGTGATGACAGTAGTGGTCTATATAACATATCAATGGTCGAAACCTCAAATGGTAATAAGTATGCTGACTTACAATCCATTTAAGGTGCTACTAGGCCACCTTTGTACCATTGCAAAAGCAGTGTGGCTACCATGCGGAACGAGGAGAAAGCTCTGCCAGTGGAGCCCGAATGATTTTAAGTACTGTAAGAGGTCTTGCTGTTATTTATCGATTTGCTGGTAATATTGGGAGACCGGTATGGGAAGGACTTTAAGTCGTTCCTCCTAATTACCTTGGAGTCGGTGTCGGTCAAAAGTATATAATTACCATAGCAATTCCATAGTTTGAGAAGCCAAACAGTGGAACCACGACTCGGAGTAAGTTGGTCTGACCTATATTTAGGTGGTACATCTCTTGAATTTTCTTCTTCATCTTCTAAACTACATACTTGATAGTGAGATTGATCTTATGAAACTTAGTTATTAACTATACTGCTAAGCTTGCGGATGGTGTGATTTTTTATAACAATGGTCATAGCGAGGATGGAGTTTAAAGTGGATGAAGCCATGAAGGTAAACGAACAACTATGGCGTCTGATTTGAGAAATTTGATAATCTTAGGCATATATTCATGCAATAATTCAGGCGCAATATTTCAGCAGGTGTATTTTGGCTTCATATAAGCATATTGTATCCCCTTCTTTTAGATTCTTATAATGAAAAAAAAAATATTATTCATTTTCTTTATGTGCAAGTACATTTCTTTGGTGCATTGATCAAGCAACTGAACATACAAAATTTTGTGCATTGATCAAGCAACTGAATACATGCATTAATCAAACAACTAGGACAGCCTCATGTTTCAGGGTCATCTAATCCGTATTTGTTCCAAAAATCAAGTTTATCTTCAATTATTTTGTTTTCATTTACTTGATTTGGAATAGATTTTTTTTTGTTTTCATTATTATCGGGCTTCGACCTTTGGTGTCTAAATTCCATAACAATTAGGCGATAGTCACGGGTCTAGAAAAAAGAAAGAAAAAAGAGAGTGATTAACACGCAAACGGTAAAAAAAGCCCGGTGCGTAGCACGGGCATAATTCTAGTCCTTTATAACTACCCTTTGGATGGTTTTATTACTTTGAAGCGCCCAAGTATGGTCTGCAGCGCCAAAATCAGCACATCAAACTTATTATGTCGCCTCAGGCTCAGCCGCTAAGGTTGTGAACTTAATAAGCTTTAGGCCCACACAGACCAGTTGAATTTGGTTTTGCAGCGAAGGAAATTGTATAGAAAACCCTACCCTGGAATGTATTTAGTCTTCTTTCTGAATTTTGATACGGTTAAAGAGGCGACAATGGGCGACAAACCTAAGAAGAAGATATTAAAAACTGTTAGTTCAGAAGTTACTGTTGGTAGTAGCAACAGCAACAATATTTTCGATTGCAATGATATACTGATTGAGGTACTGAGCAGGCTCACAATGAAATCACTGATGCGTTTCAAGTGCGTGAGCAAACATTGGCAGTTCTCAATATGCTACGATCAAGGCCTGATTGATTTGCACTTCACTCGGTCAAAGCAAAAGTCTCCAGACCTCTTTATTGTTGTTCCACGTAGAACCGAGGCTGATATAGCTGAACAAAGACGAAGGCAGCAGCGATATTCAAGGATTGATAGGTTTGGAAGAAGAACTAGAGAAAGGCAGCATAAATATTCATGCACAACTGTGTATGGTGGCGTCAGAGAGTACAGGTATCAACAATCAGTCTTGTTAGGTGATTTGTTTCAAAGCGGAACCACTACTAGTGTCAGAAGACTGGAGCAAGAACCCTTTTACTATACTCAGATTCTGAAACCTGTTAATGGTTTGATCTGTTTCGTTCACCGTTACACTGTCTGCATATTGAATCCGAGCACTAGAGAACAAACACCATGGATAGCTTCGTCCCTTCGTACAAACAAAAAGTACAACTTCAAAGAAGAGTATGAGCGTGTTAAATGGTTGCCAACTTATTTCTTCGGATTTGATCCTGCCACCAAAAGACACAAGGTTGTATGCACATGGAAGGTACGTGTGCCGGTGGACACTGACGGTATGCTTGACGGCATACGGCAGACAAACATTTGCGAGGTCCTGACAGTTGGAGATTTAAGGTGGAGAAGAATCAAAGCCAAGGTGCCATTTTCCTATCTTGTGAAAAGTTCTGTTTATGCAAATGGTTTTGTTTATTGGAGTGATAAGTCGGTAGGCATTCCTGAATTCCTGAACTCATTTGACGTTGGAAGCGAACTCATTTGACGTTGGAAGCGAGAAATTTAGAGCAACAAGTGTGCCTAAAGAAATTAGAGAGAAATGTATGAATCGACGAAAGTGTTATGCGGCTAATTTCAGTGGTTTAACAGAAGTGGGTGGGAAGATAGCTTTATCACAGCAATGGGATCTTGCTGTTGTGAAACTATGGATATGTGGCGATGATGCTTCTATCAGTAGCTACAGCAGTTGGACTGAAATGACTTTGGAATTACCTTTCCAATGGGACAATAGTATATCAGCTTTTTTCCATGGTGTTGCAGGAGCAGACCAGATTATTATCGAATCTAACCCAAGTGGCTGCCGGGCAAATATAAAAGCAGCCGCTCTATATTCTTATGATTTGGAAAAGAAAATGTCAACAGGAAAGGTCAAAAGTGGTGTGGTTTCGAAATTAGTCTCTGGTTCCCTATTTTCGAATTTAGAGTCAGTTTCCTTGTTTTCATCTTTTGCGGAAAGTCTTTGGCCTGTTACAAAGCACCAAGCCAGACACAACCAAGGTATTAAAGAGTTCGGCTAAATGTTGATGTTACTGCTGCACCAGATTCTGCTCTTGCACCTGTGCCAATTGAATCATTTCCAGACATGTGTTTGCGTGAAAGTATCATGAAAGATTTATCCTTTCACGGATACGCTAGACCGAGCTCTATTCAGGCCCAAGCTATGCCAGTTGCTCTCAGTGGAAGGGACTTTTTGAGTTGTGCCGAGACTGGGAGGGGCAAAACTGCGGCTTAATTGACCATTTACAATAAGGACACCTCTGCCTCTCTAGGAGGTCGGTACAGATTGAAGCCCTTGCACAGGATTTCCTTACTGACCCAGTGCAAGTAAAGGTTGGAAAAGCAAGTAGCCCCACAGCAAATGTCTCAAATGCCGCAGTTCCCGAGAGCGAGAAGAGAAAAAGAATGCAGCCACAGCCAAATAGAGGAATGAAGCAAACTTGATTCCATAGTTCTATGCTTTTATGGTGTAATATAAAGTTATTTGATTATCAGTAGAATTTTGTTTAACGCGTGCATACGTTTCAGACTATGGCCATACTTCTGATGCTAATGGAAGTAGTATTTCGGATGTTGCAGAAAAATCAAAATTAGAAGAAGCAAAAGGGAAAAAAAAAAAAGTATGCACCAGCCGGGAATCGAACCCGGGTCTGTACCGTGGCAGGGTACTATTCTACCACTAGACCACTGGTGCTAGTTGATGCAACTTTTTCACAGAAAAGATTGTAATTCAATGAATCGCACATAAACGTCCATGGCCTAGGTTGGCTACGTCCATTGCACACCATAACACCAAGGAGGGCTGGTGTAGAATGGTTACCGAGCTTAAAATGGTTACCGAGCTTGCCCAAAGAAAGATGATGATAATATACAACGATAATAAAAGTCAGGTATTGAATCAAGTCTCCAATACCATGTCTATGAATTTGTGATGAGGGTGTTATCTTGTTGCTTGAATCTATGACTTGACTTACATCTAGATACCATTGATCTGTTGGTTGAATGCTTGATGACAATTCCGGGTTGGAGCTCAAACAGTAGACAAGGTCGGGAATAAAGATTAAAACTCCAATTCCATCGTTTAACTATAAAGTACTGTAAACTTAGCCAAATATTTGTGCATATAGCCGGCGGCCTTTCAGGATTCTCAAGTAACAATATCAAATTAACATAATGTCTTAAAAAACAATTGGAGAATTTTTGGTGCATCATTCAAATATATCATTCAAAAACGAAAAAAAATGTAAAACCTGAAAACTCATTTGTTCGAGAAAAAAATATTATAAATAAAAATTATGAAAAAAAGAATTTATTCGTCAGCAATAACCTGCCACAAATCGGTGAAGAACATCAGAGAATTTCATTGAATATATATTACAAACTGGTACCAATATTATTGGGGTGCCATTTTATACGAGACATATAGATGTTGTCAATTCTAAATGGTTAGCTAGATCACCAAAATGGTACCACACGCTAGTCTTTGTACGCTGTTACAAATCATTGTATATTAGACAATTTTATCCTAATTTAACTGAATCTATAAGGCTGCTTCTTGTAGGGATTAGCGAATGAAACATTTTATCTAAACAAGTAGCTTAACGAATTACACACGTTCCTGCTATGGTAAGAGTTGTTTAGCGGCTGTCTCTAATCTATCAAAGGGACATCACGCATCCGCTAAAAAGTTTTCAACTCAATATTGTACAGTACAAATACAATCATACAAAATACACATTCTATTGATAACTGATTATATAGTAATCTTCTTAAATGCAAAGGTTTTCGTATTACTTAGCAGTGTTCAAAGCGACCAACACTCTATCGAGTAACAAAGTTTTTGCCCCAGCGTGCAAATCGACAAATTCATCGGTTTGCCATTTAATTCGCTTTATTAGTTTGCCGCCGGATTCATATTGGAGGAAAACTGGCTATAGTTTGCCTAATGGGTGACCGCAACAGCCAACAGGTGGGTGTCCCGTATCGTATAGAATCCTCTTCCATTGAATTCTCCTAGTGTTGCACGCCGGATTCAACCCAAGTTGTTTTCGACTCAACATCAATGATTCAATTCAAGTTTACAATTACTTCTCAGCCCTTGTACAACAATGAAGGGGTGCTCGACAATCTCTCTTGGAAAGCCATCAACGGTCAAGGGGTTGATTTGTAAATTCATCCTAGTTGACTTGGGTATATTTACCAAAGGTCTCGACTGAAAACCCTAATTTTTCATTTCACAGTCTCACTCTACAATGTCTAGTCTCCCGAAGGCGAAGAGATCTACCGCGACATCCTCTTTAAGACTACCGGTGAACTCTTCGGTTACTTGTAAGTCTGTTTGCTAATCTTGGTTTTCATCAATTTCCGATCCTGATTTAACCTAGTTGTTGTAGAAATGGAAATGGAAATGGAAATGGTTTTCCCCTGCAAATGTCATACGAGACCACCCGAATTAGATCCTTATCTTTGTCACTGTAGCAATAGAATACATGGTTTTGGTTATGATTACAGATCTGATGATTACAAGTTGGTAAATGTTCTTCAAATAATGGAGATTTCTCAAATTTCAAAACATCCAGTGCGGGGTTGGGGTTAGGTTTAATGGGGTTTTTGTTAATGGACCCATTCATTGGTTAGGGTAAATAGCGTCGGCCGCAAATTAGTTTCAATTCCAATGGGTTTCAGTGAAGAGGGATTTGAAGAATTGCAACTACCAGTGACTCCTGAAGACAGACTTGAAGACTACAGGTGTACTTGATCATATCGAAGAGAATTTTCCAGTGTGTGTAATGAAAGGTTATCTATTCATCTTCTATGTGTTTGTGTTATAAGTAGCTGATGTTTTCTGTCTCTGTATTTATTTCTGAATTATGCAACTGTTTTCATTGTGTGTCTGTAGGAGATGACTGGAGATTTGTATGAGAAGGTACTTGAAAAGAAGATAAAGGCTCTAGTTGCAATGAAGGCCGAATTGTGTCTCTAGGAGATGGTACTTGAAAAGAAGATAAAGGCTCTAGTTGCAATGAAGGCTGAAGAGAGTAAAGTTGAGCTGGACAAGTCTGCTGTTGAAAAGATGGAGCTACTTTATGATGCTATGATTCATGTAAGTTGGTTTTCTCTTCAAAAAACACCTTGTCAGTTATGTAGGTTAATCTACTGTAGGATGCTGACTGTGTTATAAGTAGATGGTTATATTATGCCAACTTTAATTTCTTATGCGTTTACAGGATTATAAAGATGATCTCAAAAACTACCCAATGGATACTCCCGACGAGGTTATTAGTGATTGCACCCTGAAGTTGTGCCGGGCTCTTGTTCACTCAAAAGACATAAACGATGTCAAGGAAGGAATACAAGAGCTTGAAGGTAATTCCAACATTTTCTGTCAATGTAAAATGTGAATAACTGTAATTTGTATGTTAAATCTGCATAAACGAAAGATTAATAAGACTATGAACTAATTTGATTTGTAGATTGCACCACACTTCAACCAAGCTCTGACCCTGAAGAAAAAATTCGGATCCGTTCTCTGGTTTCTCATTGGGGGAGATCACCATATTATCTTGATATGATTCTTGTAAGTTTTTCGTCTTCTAAGTAAGTTATTATCTCATTTCAGAGTTGATGACTCATTTCCTGGTTTAAGGTTTCTCTTTATCTGATCTTTCTTTTTTTATGTTTGTATCCAAGATTGTTATGGTATCTATGACTATTATTATAATGGAAAACGGCGTTGTACCTGATCGGAGCACATTGTAAACAATTTTTTTCGTGTGGGTTTAACCAAAATGTTATGAAACCTACAAAAGAAAGATCATAAACTGTGACATGAGTATAATTGCAACTAATAGAAAGAGGTTGATAATTTTTAGTTGAGGGTCAGAACTGCTTGTTTAAATCGTTCACTCTGTAACAACTGATTGTACTACAACCATCATCTGTTTTCAGTACTGTATCTAGGTTTTGAAGGAAAATCATTTTCTTGGATTGAACCTGTAATTTGTGTCTATAAATTCATGATAGAAGTCTAAAC
>JAJJMA010275866.1:0-11810 GCA_023529015.1 Papaver nudicaule | reverse complement strand
TTTTTGATAACTTCAATAGTATTTGGGTTCTTCTTATGGAATAATCATCTGCACCTTGCCTTCTAGATCTCCCATACTATGTTTGTCATTTTGGGAATCCAGTCTTCATCCATTAATTGATAATCAGTCGTAAACCATCCCATGAACCATTGCTTCATAGTGATATCCGTTGCAGGCATACTTCTTCTTGCACCATGGACTGTGAACCATATTGCTCTTGAAAAACTGCATTCCCAAAGGATATGTTTTGTTGTTTTCACTTCACTGGTACACATCAAACATTGATCTCCTCTCAATCCCATAACTCGGGCAAGCCATTCACTAGAAGAAACTATATCATTTATACCCTTCTACAAGAATATTTTCAACCTTGGCATAGTGTTAATAGCCTAAAGAGATCTCCAAAAATTAGGCATTCTCGCATCATAGAAATTGATGTTGTTATACTAGATTTCCAGCAATTTGTTGTAGGTCATTTTGACAGTAAATTGTCCATCTCTTGACAATGTCCGAATCAGTGTGTCCACCATGTTTAATGAAATTCTCATGCTTATGGTTTGACTGGTTGTTGCTGCATCAAATAGATGTTGTATTAGCCCCATTCTCCGACTTTTTGTGTCTGAATCAATGAGTTCAGACACCATGTTCTATTGCTTTGCTTCTTCTTCAAGGACTGCTGACTGAGGGGGACTTACAGCACCAATAACCCATTTATCTGTCCAAATGGAAATCTTATTTCCATTCCCAACACAACAAAAATTGTACTGTTTTATGAATTCCATACTGCTATGTAGGCTTCTGCAAGCCCATGTGGCATCTTTCTTCTTTTTTGAATGAAGGACAGATGTGTCGGGGAAGTATTTACATTTTAGGGCTCTTGCCCACAATTTGTCTGAATTCTGACATAATTGCTTCCAGCTGTAGCAAGTAGGGCTTGGTTGAAACATTACAAATCCCTAAACCCCAATCCCTCAATATCTTTGCTTTTACACAGCTTAGGCAGGATGTAAGAAACATACCTTGTCCCACTAGAACAACCTTTGTACACTTTCTAATTCTTCAATGGTATTATGAGGAATTTTAAATATCCCATTTGATGTGACGGCATTGCATTAAGCACATTCTTGACTATCACAGTTCTGCCAGCAGGATTCATAACCATCTTGACAATTTAGTCTTCATTCGGTCAACCATGCTTGAAAAAGATATATTCTTCTTCCTGTTTAAGAATAAAGGGATACCAAGATACATCTCATTCATAATCATTCTTTTCATCTTCAATCTCTTAGTCAGAAGTCTCCCATGCCTATGGTGCAGATTGGGAGATAAATAAACAATCGATTTATGAAAGTTCACTTGTTGACCTGAGGCTTGACTGAATTGTTGGATGACCTGTATAAGATTATTTGCATTATGAATGTCTGCTTTGCAAAAGAGCAGACAATCATCTGCAAATAGTAAGTGAGTAATCTGTGGAGCATGATTTGCTATCTTGATTCCTTTGATCTTACCTCTTTGCTCAGCTTATGCCATAGATCTAGTGAAAACCTCCATAATGAGTAAGAATATGTAGGGTGATAGTGGATCACCATGCCTAATGCCTCTTGTTGGTTAAAAGGATTACATAGCACTCCATTAAGAAGTATTTGAATCACTGTTGTGCTGATGCATTCTTGTATCATTGAATATCATTTGTCGTTGAAGCCTAATCTTTTTAATATCCCATTCAAGATAGTCCATTCCACCCGGTCGAAGGCCTTCGACCGGTCGAATTCAAGAGCCATATACCCCTTCTTAGACTTACTCGTCTCCATATAATTAATTAACTCATGTGCGAGAAGGATATTATCTCATATTTGTCTTTCAGGCACATAAGTCGTCGGCATTGGAGAGATGATCTTGTTGAGGTGAGGTTTCAGTCTTGTTGCAAAAAAATTTGATATCAGCTTATATGTGGAGTTACATAAAGCAATAGGCCTGTAATCACTTGGAGACTGAGGAAGTTGGACCTTCGGAACCAAACACAAACTGGTTTTATTCATTTGTTTCAACATCCTACCAGAAGCAAAAAACCTCTGAACTATGGAGATGATATCTTATTTACAATAGGCCATTAGGTCTGGAAAAAATCCAAGTGGAAATCCATCGGGCCCTGGTGCTTTCCAGGCCTGCATACTTTTGAGAACAGATACAATTTCCCTTTCTTATATAATCTTAGTTAGTGATTTATCCCAATCAGTTATGTATTGTGGAAGTAGAGAAAACAGGTCTTCATCAGGTGTTGGATTAACATTGTTACTTATACTTTGAAAGTGAGAAGTAAGGAGTTGTTCCAAATTGTTTCTGCCACTACACCAATTACCATTACTACTCTTCAATGATTCAATTATATTTATGGTCTTCCTCTTGTTTGCTTGTATATGGAAGTGCTTCGTGTTTTGATCTACTCCATGAAAAATGGTTCCTCTAGATTTCTACCTATAAAATTCTTCCTCCCTCTTATGCCATTCCTCTATTTCTTGTTCAGTCTCTTGGATTAGCTGTGTGTTGCTTCCACAACTGCTGCTTTGTTGAAGATCATTGAGTTTTTGCTGCAGACTTTTTCAGTTTTCCTTGAATGTTGCCGAAAACCTCCATGTTCCACTTAGAAAGAATTCTTCCTGTTTCATTCAGTTTCTGGATAACAATATAAGCCTTACACCCCCTAAAATTCTTAGACCATGACTTGGTTATTTGTGTTTTACAAGAACTCTCTCTTAGCCAACACTCAAAGAATTTCCAATTTCTAGTGTTATGCATGTTATTAGGTGTAAGATCTAGAAACATAGTGTAGTGGTTTGATCCTAGAAAAGGCAAATGCTTTAGACACGAATCTGGAAAATGAATAAGCCACTCAGAGTTGATGAGTTCTTTGTCCTTTCTTGTCTTGACTTTCCTTGTACCATGCTTATTGTTAATCCATGTGAAAGGGTTGTCATGATCGCCCAAATCACATAAACCATTTTCATGGATTGTTTGGACTATTTTCGGTGAGTGGGTTGAAGATCCATAACTATTATGTCTCTCATCTATGTGGAAAGTGAGGTTTAAATCTCCAATTAGAACCCAAGGAGCATCAATACTATAGAGGTCACATAATAGTTGTATGGATGCCCACTGTGCTTTTCTTTCAGGATGGTAAGGTGACCCATACATGCAAGTCAGCAACCACTATGGCTTAGCAGGGTCACTTCTAAGTAGACAGTTAATCATGTTTCTATCATTATGAATTATGTCTAAATTAAAACCATCTTTCCAAACTAAAGTTATACCCCTAGACCTGCCTATAGATGGCACAAAGAAATGGTTATGATAATTCAGTAGTTTCAATAAATTGACTATCTTATCAGAATCAATTTTAGTTTACTGTAAAAAGATGATATCTGAGTTAAGCATTTTCCTCGTGTTTTCTTCGGTTTAATAAGAATTGCATTTTCTGGTTTCTTTGCAGTCTGCACCAATCTCTTTCTTTGATTCTGAGATTTGGAGAAATTTTGGTTCTTGTGCTTGGGGAACTTTCAGTATCTATTCAGCTTCATCATACGCTACTTTCTTTGGCTTTCCTCGCTTCGTCTTACTCACTACAACATCAAAAGCAACTAGGACACTGGAAACAGGTGCAACAGTAAAATTATTTGGAGCAGCACATCGTCTAGGGTTCCTCCTTACTTGTTCTTCTTCTTCTTCTTCTTCCAAATCAATTACTACTTTAACATTTTCTTAACATTTCTAGTTGTTAAAACCCCAAGTTCTTCAATAATTTTAACTTTAAGAGAAGTGTGTTCTTTAATTTAATAACATCGTCATTTCTAAGATCAAAATCAGCAAAAGTCGGAATTTGATTGTCATTCATTAGAGTACCATTTGATTTACCTAAATCATATATAACCCACTAACTAGTCTTAAATTCAATTACTAGATGGTTTGATGAAATTCCCAAATCTCTTATTCCGAGAGTAATACTCTTATTCCGAGAGTACTACTAGACATTTGCCTTTGTGGTATTTATCGGATTAACCTCCAACCTTGGTTGCCTGATCACGTTCTTGTCTATTCTTCGGTCCTTCTCTTATGCTATAAGTCCATTCGAGAACTGATATGTGACTACAGGGTTTTAACTGAAGCAACGTACGGCTGGATACGGTATTGTAAGACCTAGTTAGCTCGAGTTGTGTAAGTTTCTTAAGTGATTCTTTTCACAGCTGAGGTGGAGACAAGTTGGGCATAGTTTACTCGTTTTACGTGTCATCCCCCGCTTGTAAGTAGATTTCCGTATGACCTGTAGTAATCCAAAGGAAGTCACTTTACGTATGTTAAACTGAAGAGGACAGTTCGAAACATACAATTGATAATTGAAGTTGTAGAGCCGGAATAGGCAATAAGCCTTTAACATCGGTTAAAGCAACTCCTAGGTCTGTAAAAGACGTCACCTAGGGAATCCAGTGTGTGACGATCTGTGGGGCATCTAGAGACGTAGGACTGCGACAGTAGCCAATTCGCTTGGAGAGATAGAGTTGGTCTCTGCTACATCCCAGACCGAAGTCTAATAGTAGGCTAGTGTTTGTAGACAGTTTGTACTGGGCGGTGTTCAAATTGGACGAGGTTCCGAGGTTTTTCTACAGGTTGTAGTTTCCTCGTTAAAAAAATCTCTGGTGTCTTGTGTACTTTACTTTCCGCATTATATCTCTGATTATATAAATTAAAGCAAACACAAGAAGTACGTTATTATAACTGTTGAGTTGGTCTCAAATCCTTTCGAGGGATTCACTAAGACTTGTCTTGCGTTAGGGACTGATCACTTGTGATCCTAACTCCGGTTAACAGATTTTCATATTGATTTTTGAGATCATCCATATCTTATCGTAAGACTCACGATCCCAAATGAAAAGTTGGTTGTATTTCGGTAACCCTACATTTTCAATTGGTATCAGAGCCGGTAAACACATAAAGGACGTAACTGTCTGTGTTTATCGAGGTTCATGAATTATGGAACAAAGCATGAGAGCTTGTTACGTACCACCAAAGTTCGATGGCACTGATTACCTATGGTGGAAAACTGCTATGAGATCGTTTTTGCAAGCCCGGGATTTCAAAACTTGGGTTTATGTCGAAAGAGGATACACACCATCAACTCTCCTGGTTGAAGGTGAGTTCTTCCCCAAAGACATTGATGAGGTGGAAACTCTTGCCGCTAAGCAAAACTATGATGGGACTAACGTTATCATTCATGCAGTAACACCTGATCTTTTCCATCACATGGCCACATGTGAAACCTCGCAAGAGGCTTGGGAAAAATTAAGGACTGTATTCGAAGGTAATGCCGCAGAAAAGAACGCAGGCTTCAAAACCTTATGTCTGACTGGGAAAACCTTCGAATGCTTGAGGATGATATATTCGAAGAATTTAATTACAATTGTCTGAGATATTGAATGCTTGTCATACCTTAGGAAAAGCTACTCCGAAAAGGGACATTGTGTGCAAAATTCGGAGGTCAAACCTTAATATGAGAGAACGCGCCATTCAGGTTCGATGAAACATGTCTCAATTGTAATGAAGTTAACCTGCTCCGAAAAAAAATAGACTAATTTCTTAAGACATGAATAGCAGGGTTAATCAACAATTGCAACATACAACTAAGCAACAATTACAATCTATCCAATAGATAATTGTTCATTTGGTGTGACACGCCTTCGTCACATCACACCATGATTTAAAATTGTTGCAATTAAGTTTCTTATCCCAGATACATTATAAATCTCTAATTAATTTAGTAATTTAAATCAAAGCATCCCAGTCAACTTAACATGATTTGTAAATTAAGGTTTCCTGGATTATTTTTACTGTTGATTAATATGAAAGTACGCATTTGGTAAGATCATAATTGTTGATTGGGAGTGCCGGGGCTTCGCCCCGCACCGGCTGTTAAGATTCGATGGAACGTGTCTTAAGTGAAACGAAGATAAACTACTCTAAAAAAATTGATATCTTAAGACATGAATAATATAGTTAATTAGCAATTGCAACATACAACTGGAATAACAATTACTACCTATCCAATAAATAATTGTTAATTTGTGTGTGATGCCCCTTCGTCACTCCACACCGTAATTTAAAATTGCCTCAATTTAGCTCCTTATTTGACATTGCGCACTGTTTATCTACATGCATTTGAACATCTCAAACCTGCATCTCCAATGCTTCTGATAAGAAAATAACAAATGTGGACACGTACAATTAATCATATCCAAGAAAATGAACATGCGACATGCAAGATTCAAATCCGACTAATCTTTTCGTCTCACCTTCTTTCCTTAGAGCTCGCAAAAAGTCTGTAAACACAACCTTGCTTTACAAATTTTCTGAAACTTGGTTAAGTGGCTGCAGTAGTTTGTAATAAATTTAGTTCCTTCTCCTCCTGCACACCAAACCTTTCCCTTGTCGGTATGAAAATTGTCTCTTCCCTCCAGCATTTGGTAAAACACCGTTGCGCTCCATACCATCAACTAACTGAAACCAGAAAGTTCCTAGCAAAATCAAACCACACAAATTTATCGCATAAACTAAAATAAGTATTCATCAGATATATAATAGATCATAATCCTATAATATAATAAAATAAGAATTCAACAGACACAACGGAGAAAATACAATCATATATTATATGGTTCGTTATGTAGAATATATAACCGGTGAGCTGTCATTCATGAGAAAATTTTCAATAGAAGAAAAAGAACTCAAAGAGACTTAATAACTGGGAACTCCATTGATTAATAACTCACACTCCATTGAGGAACTGAAAACTTTCAATTCCAGTAGTCTCCATCCGTCGCTTAGGGATTTGTCAGCATAATCGCTTTTTACAGAAAACACAAATACACAATCAAAGATAATTATTGTCTCCAATAAACACATGTATAGATACTAATGACGTACTCAACAACTGACATACCTGTGGACAACTCATTGATCAGTAAGCAATAGAACTGAACAAAAACTCAAACTCAAAACAAAAGAAAAAATAAAAATAAATCATTTAATGTCACCAATATCCTCACTACACAACTGAAGCATTAGAACAAACCAACAACTTGAAATATAGTCATTTTCAGATGACCATAACTGTCCTGCAACTAAGGCCACGGGTACATAGAAAATTGATACATCCACTGTCTTTTAAAATCTGATAGTCGGCAACCCGTTCTACGCACCGGGTAGAGTGATTGTTTCTGTTATAGTGTGGTGGGGCTCTGCCCCGCACCAATTTTTAAATTAGAGTGAAAACATCTCGATTAAAGTGAAAAATTTGGAATACCATTAAAGTATACTCACAGAAATAATATATACGCATTCACGAAAATACATTAAACTTATGTTCATCGTAGTATACTCATCTATGAAAAAGAACTTTATAATTAATTGTCTGTAGACTTTTCCCGCGATCTTTTTCTGAGTCTAAAAGCATATCCATAGATCATTGATTAATTCATAAATCATTGATATGTATTTATTTTTTTATTTGGGTATTTAATCTGTATTTGATAACCTACTAATAGCCCTTATAAATAAATAATCGACTAATATCCACTGTTAATCTTTTGTCCAAATGCATTAGAACATATCTAATTAATTTAGTAATCTAAAATCAATGCATCCCAGGCTACCTGGTTATGCAATTGAATATGATTTGTGAATCAGCTTTTTTTTTATGTGGGTTAATTTGAGAGAACACACATAATAATATTGTAACCGTTGACTGGGAGTGGCGGGGCTTCGCCCCGCCCCGGCCGTTCAGATTCGATGGAGCATGTCTTAATTTAAAAAAAGCATGTCTTAATTTAAACAAAGCATGTCTAAATAAAAATAGAGTGGTATCTTAAGACACGAACAATATAGAGTTAATTAGCAATTACTATCCAATAGATAATTGTTAATTTTTGTGTGACGCGCCTTCGTCACACCATACCATAGTTTAAAAGTACTGCAATTTAGTTTCCTATCTCCGACATTGTTTATTTTTTATAGCTACTGGACCATCAAAGTCCACAATAAAATTAGAAATTAAGTAAGTGATTATATTAAATCAGCGCCATGTTTCTAAGGAGTAAAGAAAGAAAGCCTAATTATAAAAAAGAATGACTTTTGTCTACATAGATGTAACAACATCATCATCAAAATTTAAGGACTCCAGACTCTTTGGTTCATCAATCTTCCCTGGTTGATGACTTGAAATTTTAGTGTCTACAGTCCCTGGTTGGTGACCTGATGAAATCTTAGTGTTAGAAAGACGGTAATTACTTAGAATATCAAGTTGTTAAAGATGTTCAACAATGCCCAAATCAGCTGGAATTCGACACAGTAGTTGGTTATTTAAAAGTGTTAAAAGTGTAAAACGGTTAATGTCATTTTTATAAAACAAAAAGATATACTCGTTGTAAAGAGGAATATGTTATAGCAATGCGCAATGACGTACAAAAACTACTCACAGACTTGGGCAAGAAACCTATCACACCATCCATTCTAGGTGGCTGCCTAAAATGTACCAATAGAGAGGCTCAATTACATATTCACCTTGTAAAGATAGGGAGGGCATTGGGGAAATAACCAAAGCACACGAAGCCAAGAGAACGTAGATGACTTCAAGAGTAAGAGACTACATATGTTTGAAGGGTATTTGCCATAATCATTAATTACAATAATTGTTAAAAGCTTGGCAGAGGTTAAGTCTAGTTTATGTATTGCAACCCGGACTGTGACGTGGCTCACTAATAGGCCACAACATCCCTAAAATCTTCTTATTTTCGTTAAGAATGCAGTAAATTTATTGCCTTTATAAGACACCTGAATGCAATTTTAGAAAATTTTCTTTTAGCTTTGATCATGAGAGAATAACCAGTTATCGGCTCTAACTATATCCCTGGTTACCTTACAAAATCATAACGCATTGCACAGTTAGATTCATATATACATTCAATTGATTTATGGTCCCGTTGCACAGTTATATTGAAGCAAAACGCATATACCAATATCGCAGCAAAGGAAATTAAAAGTATGAGTCAAGTATCACAATGTTCATCGACCAAGATACTGCACAGTTATGCTGAAGCATAACACATTCACCAATATCCCACCAAAGGAAATGGAAATTATGATATCACATTGTTCATCTGCCAGGAGCCCGACTCTCATACGTGGCTGGATCGAGTCTCCGCTCTAGAGTTGTGAGATCTCATAAAAACTTCTCTTGTGTGATCTATAAATGTAGTATTACATTACACTCAGCAGGGGGTCTCTTAAACAAAATAAGGGCTTCGCATTTTAGAAAATTCATTGTAAATTTCATGATCAAAATATTTTTACCAATGATGTTGCTTCATGATTTTGAATCTCAAATTTTAATTGTTGATTTATGTATGTGGTACGATTTAATTTTTCGACTAATAGGAATGTTTATGAAGATTAGTTTGACTTATTAAAACTAATTTCGTTGTGAAATTCATATTAAGCGATTGAACCATGACAACAAACCAACAATAATTTTATATGAACTACATAGAAATTGCACACTCACGTGTTAGTGAGCCCTACTCATCCTAAATCAGCAAAGGCCAATCTTGAACCCCAACCATTCAACGTTTTTTATTTTATTTTTAATGGTGGTACATTTGTAGCCTGTTAGGATACGAAAACACTTCTGACTTGCTTCCAGAAGTCATTGTGAAATTGTGTTGCCAAACTAACTTCTGATTTTTTTGCTTCCAGAAGTCAAAAAGTTGACTTTGAATGTGTATCCAAACACGCTATTAGAGTTTTCGCAGAAATAATGTGGTGTGGCCTTTATGACTATGTCTCACTACCGAGCACTCACTCTTTCTAATCCAAAATGGTGTATGGTCTATCGAAGAATAAATACGTAGTTTACTAAACCTCCAGGACAACGTAGATACTTATAAAAACAATATATTCTTATAGAATAATAGTCTCAAATACGAAACTATTTGGGTTTTATGAAAAAAAATAGTGGCAAAATTGTGAGATATATAGTTTGATAGTAAGATTATGAGTGGATCCTTCCTTTTTAGATAATTGCAAGCAAAATTGTAAGCCAGTTTAAACAATTTTAAAATATATTCATTCAAGCATATTGTGTACATTTCTATACTTATATGACCCTCTTTACGGGTTCATCTTTTGTTGCTCCACTGCCATTCTCATCAGAAGTCACTATCGGTCTCACCCTTTCAGGGGCTAACCATCACATTCCATCTCGCAGCTTTAGGTATTCCATCCCACAACGATCAAAACAAAGATCAATATTAAGTAATACGGAACAACAACAACAAAGATTTAAAACATGACCATCGATATATCCGGATTAATCCAAGAAAGAGGGAATGATATATCTTATTGCTTATGTAGCATTCCTAATACTAATTAAGGAGAATGTGTGTAATAATTTATTCCAAGTAGCTAGCTTAAAGCATGCTTTTGAACATTAAACGTTATGGTAGATCAATTTGGAAAGTGGGTAATCAAACATGTAGGACGCACATTCAGGTCCAGGCTATTTTAGGAACCAGACTCCAAACCGTTTGAATCCAGAACCGCCAGTTAGAACAAATTTGAGCTCCATAGTGCCTAATGATTCCGATTACGGAATATATCTAGGTAAGTAATGAGTTGGGCACTAGATATGCGGATTATCCGTGTCGTACCAGCATGATCCGTGATTTTCTTGACTAAAGTATTATATGGATATGGTACGTTTTCACCAAGATGCCACCTCTGAGTCCAATTAATATTGCAAACCTACATACTCCTTGGTGTAAATTATCCAATTCAATGAGCTTCCGAAATCGTGGCCAAAAAATGTAACATAAGCTTAGGCCATTATAACATATATCCAATTCAATGACTATCAGATTGTGCCATAGATTCATATTCATTACTAAAACATGTTAAGTTTTATGCCACAGACCATGGCCATTATAAAGATTTACACATGCTCTAGCTGCATTGCCAGATTCACAATTATTGTACGTTATGCAACAATTCCTTTTTTTTTTTTGAGAGACAGACCCTTCTCTGCAAAGTCTACCTTTGTCTATTCTAAGAGAGGACCACATAAGGCCTTCATTCTCTCTGTGAATCGGGCGACTACTGAGTCCACCCATACTTACCGATTCACACCATTAAAACCCCTGTAATTCTACCTCTTTCTTCTTCCTATTGTAATCAAACAACCTTGAATCAAATTTTAAGTATGGAAGGAGAAATTGGGGATTCGGGAGATGAGGCAGATGATCCAGATCCAGATTCAATCACACCACACCACCACCACCACCACTTTTCTGTCATCACCACCCTCATAAATCTGACAATCAATTTCAATAACTCTCACACACACCTCAACCAATTTCTACATATTCAAACAGAAGAGACTGATTTTGTTTCGAATGTTGTAAAGGATGATATCTTGGAGACTCAACAAACCAATCTGATTTCTCTTCAAGGTTCTTATTTCCTTTCCTTTGCCCCTGGTTTGCTTCTTTACATCAGGACTGTTAATTATCATTGGGTTGTCCGGCGCCATGGATTTAGTTTCTGTCTTAGGTTTAGGGAAGGATTTTCTTTTAACCTTGGTTATATTTTTCCCCGACTTCATCTGGTACTCCATGGATGGGTTTCTCCTGGTTTTCATATTAAGTACCAGATCTTTAACACAACCTCAACGGGAATTTATCAGCTAGGTTGGATTCATCTTTTCTGGAGGG
>JAJJMA010275859.1:0-20631 GCA_023529015.1 Papaver nudicaule | reverse complement strand
CAATGCAATTTGAAGAATCAAGATTACACACCTGAACAAAGGAATCAATAGCTTGCTGCAGAAGAGAGCTTTTTCCAGAAATTCCAGCATGATGCAAAATTTCCACCTGTAGCTGTTGAGATTGCAGACAAGAGGCCAAATAACAGTAGTGGGAGGTATCTTGCAAAGAATAGATGCCTAAGCCACCTTCACTAATAGGCAGAGTAACTAATCTGTGTTGCAGGGGACCATAACCAGGGCCATCACCAACCAACAATTGCCTTAGATACTGGAAGAGGAAGTCATCATAAACACTCAAAGAAGGTTGAGAAAAAACAGGTGCAGTAGTTCTCATGGAAAAATAAAGTCTGGAAACATCTATGCAGTTTCTGAGGAGCAACAACTCACTCTGAGGATCTTTAAGTTTATGCACAGCTTCCATCAGAGCAGTAGTCTTGTTTACTCTAGCAAGCATCAGTTGACTGCAGAATGAAGGATTGGTACTCACAACACTACCCAACAGTTTGACACCCAAAGCTGGTCTACCAATATTCTGAGGGAACACACTAGCTTGATTGCATCTAGGATCAGCTGTAGGCCAAAAGATTTCAGTCTTCTGGATGTTAAGATCAAGTCCTCTATCACCCCCACACTGTTGAATGATTCTAAGAGCTCTAGCCACCATCAAAGTATCACCAACCAGAGTGCCATCATCCAAGTACCAAGCATTGAGGTCCAACTGACATTCCTTGGAAATCTGCAGAACAAGAGGATGCAGAGTAAGAGCAAACAATAAGGGACCCAAAGGGTCACCCTGTTGCACACCTTGAGCTGAAGAAAGAATAGAAGATCCATAATATAGCCTAGCAGGAGCAGAGTAGCAAAATTCCACCCACTTAGAGATGGATGGGCATTTGTCCCTAACTTCCTGAAGCATAACAGTTCTGTCCACCAAGTTGAATGCATTCCTGAAGTCCACCAATAGCATTGTAAGTGAAGAATCATCCTTCCTCTCCATCACCAACCTGTTGACAAAATGAACAATTGCTTCACTGCCACAAGGAACCCTTACACCAAATTGGAAATCACTCAAATATCTATTCATTTCTTTGCTGACAAATGAAGTTGCACACTTGGACACAAGCCTCCTCCATATAGTACCAACAGCTATAGGCCTTATGCCACCACCAGGTTTCACCAATGGAGTGAGAGGAGCACTAGCAATGAATTCTCCCAATTGTGATGGACATTTACCAGCCAGCAACAGGTTGACAACAGCCACAATGGAGCTCAAAACCTCATCTGCAATGGCAGCAGCAGACCCACTCAATGCATCCATGAAGTGTTGAGCATGTAGACCATCTCTGCCACAAGATGTGCCTTTTGGGAAGCTTTTAAGTCTGCTAAGGACCAACTCCTTATCTACAACAGCAGCATCCACAGCATGAGCAGTGATAGGCATTTTGGGTGGTGGTGCAGGTGGATGTTTCTGCTGCAACTCCAATAATGTATCTGCATTCTGAGGAGCCACACCATGAGAGGTGAGGACTCTAATAGCAGCAGTATAAGTACCATTGCCAAGCTTCCTCTTGCATAAGCTAATGTTAATATCTTCTTGAGACTGCTTCTTAAGAGAACTGCAAGGCTTGATGATCTTTGGAGCAGAAGTAACCTCAAGCAAATTTTTGACCAAAGCCAAACAACCATCAGCTTCACACCAAGTGTTAAGAGCATGATTAATAGACTTGATCTGTAATTTTCTCCTGTTGCCTGACTTCTTTTCATCATTACTCTGTGGAGTATAGTTTGCAAGCACACAAGTTGGGAACAGTAACAGTTTCACCCATTTGGAGACATCAGAAGGGTACAAGATAACCTCATCCATAGTTAGCTTAAAAGCTTTTGCAAAACTAAGTCTGCAATATGTAGGAATATGCCTAGTTGTGTTAATTTGAGACCTGAAAACCTTATCTAATAACTCCACATTCAACAGAAGGGATTCAGACTCAGCTTCACCACAACATTCCCCTTCTTCAACCCCAACTGGAACTGCAGCAGGTCTAGAAATACCATGAATGGTGAATGCCACTCCATCCTCTTGCCATGGAGCTTTAACAGAATGAATTTTACAAGAAACACTCCATGTGTGCATCTTCATACAAGCAGAACAAAGCCACATTCTGAGGCTTCTAAGAGCAGTATCCCATCTATCATAAATTGCTGCATTCTGTCGAATATAATCCCTGCAAACATCCTTACCATGAGCAAGATGAAAATCATCAAGATGTCTTCCAAAGGAGCTCCTGGCTAATCCTCTTCCACCAATACCATCAGTGCAACCATCTAGCCCAATATATGGACAATGAAATCTAGTATCTGCAGAAGCCAAAAGCTGAGACAAAACCCTTTTCGATTTTAATTTCTCTGAAGAACTAACACTCTCATCTCTAGCTGTCTTCAAATTAGGAGCAGGATGGGGTTTAGGTGAGATGAAACTACGGCTACTACGGGTGTTAGGCATGGTGGAGGAAATCACGAATCAAGAACACAACAACTACAAATTTCTGTGAGAAATAACAACCCGCAAGAGGAAGTCAAAATCCAACAGAAATAGGTTGATGTTGAGCTCAAAATGACGAGCAGAGTAGTGGGTGAATGATGATGATGATGAACAAAGGATTTTAGAAGGAACAATCGGGGGAAAAGGGTTGATTTCAATCTCAAACCCTTATTTTTCCCCAAATCGCCCCTCTGAAGAGAGAGAAAATTCAAACACTTATTATTTATTTTTTATTATTATTATTATTATTATTATTATTATGAAACTAGGCATTTTATTAAGATAGGGAAAATAAGAGTGAGTTTACATAGTATGTGTGGGGAGTCTAGCAACAAGCTGAGACCCAACACCAATCTGAATAGCAATGCCAACTCTAATGAAAAAATAATTCCCTACTTTAATAGTTGAGTCATGCCTAGAAACAAAATTCTTCAGCCTCTTCAAGAAAGCTATAGTCTCATCACCCAATTCACCAAGAGTAGTAAAAGCCAAAGTACCAAAATTGTAACCATTGGCTTTGCATATTTCCTCATACTTACTCATTTTCTTCTCAACTGCCTTAACCAGAGCCACACCAGGAACAAAAACAGAAACTCCTCCTCAAGCAAAAGGTGAAACACCAGTAACATCAAAGCAAGTGTCACGCCCATCCTCCCAATTATATACCAAGATATCAGCTGGTCTTAGACCTCCACCTTCATTTGTAAGAAAACCCAAAGGAGCTTCAATTTTGGTAGAAACACCAGCCCTAAAACAGATATCAGCAATAGTGTCTCTAACACGATTATGCCTAGACTTAATACCAACAGTACTAGCACAATGGACTGCATGATCACCAAAGGTATCCATAGGTTTCCCACAACAAGAGCAAGGAGAGTCAGCAACAAATAAAGGGATACCCAATCTGTAACCCAAAACTGCACTAAAGTGCTGAGGTCCAATTTTCTGGCCAAGTCCTTCAGCTGGAATAGCTAACAAGAAATCCTGAGCATGCTGGGTCTTGTTACACTTCCATAAAGCCAAGTCTCTAGAGGTCATAGCAAAGGTGGTAGGCATCTTCTTAGTAATAGCAGCAAAATACTGAACAGCCAATGCACGCATAGGATGGGGGGCAGATTCAGTAATGCAAGAAGGATCAGAGTCACACACCTTGGAGAAATCATCAATGGCTTGCAGGAGAGCAGAACTTTTACCAGATATGCCAGTCTTATGCAAAATTTCATTCTGTAGCAACTGAGTCTGCAAACAAGAAGCTAAGAAACAATAATGGGAGGTGTCCTGCAAGGAATAAATTCCTAAACCTCCCTCGCAGATAGGTAAAGTAGCCATCCTATGTTGCAAAGGGCCATAACCTGGACCATCACCAACAAGCAAATGTCTCAAATATTGAAACAAGTAGTCATCATATGAGCTCAAAACAGAATGGGAAAAGATAGGGGTGGTGGTCCTCATGGAGAAATAAAGCTTGGAGACACCAATGCAGTTGCGCAAGAGAAGTAGTTCACACTGTGGGTCCTTGAGCTTCTGGACTGCATCCATCAAATGTAAGGTCTTATTAACTCTTGCAAACAACAACTGATGACAGAATCCAGCATCTGTACTAACAGCTCCACCCAAGAGCTTGACACCATGTGTAGGTCTGCCAATAGCATCAGGAAAAACATCTTTAAACTTGCACCTAGGATCCATAGATGGCCAAAAGATTTATGTCTTCTGAATGTTGAGCTCAAGCCCCCTGCTGTGTCCTTCATGTTGAATAATATTAAGAGCTTTGGCCACCATCATAGTGTCACCAATGATGGTGCCATCATCCAAGTACCAAGCCTGTAAACTTAGCTGACACTCTCTAGAAATATGAAGAATTAGGGGATGAAGAGATAAGGCAAACAGTAATGGACCTAAGGGATCCCCCTGCTGTACCCCTTTAGCAGAAGAAAGAATGTGAGACCCATAATATAACCTAGCTGGAGAGGCATAACAAAACTCCACCCATCTAGAGATTGTAGGACACATGTTTCTAACCTCCTGGATCATCACAGTTCTATCAACCATATTAAAAGCATTCTTAAAATCAACAAGGAGCATTGTTAAAGAAGAATTCTGCTGTTGGTCCATAACAATTCTATTGACTGCATGAATAATAGCCTCACTACCACAAGTGACACCAACCCCATACTGGAAATCCTTTAAATAGCAATTCATATCTTTACTTACCAAGGAAGCAGCACATTTGGAAACCAATCTTCTCCATATAGTGCCAACAGCAATGGGCCTAATGCCACCATCTGGTTTCATAAGAGGAGTTAAGGGAGCACTAGCAATGTATTCACCAAGCTGCTGAGGACATCTGCCAGCCAAAAATAAATTGACAATATCAGTAATTGAGCCTAAGACATCATCAGCAATTGCAGCAGCAGGACCACACAAGGCATCTAGAAGGTGTTGTGCATGTAAACCATCCCTTCCACAAGAAGTTCCTTTGGGAAAACTCTTAAGTCTGCTGAAGACCAATTCTTTATCAGCACATGTTGGTTCTGAAGAATGAGGAGATGTAGGCAGGTGTGGTGGTGGTGCAGATGGGTGCTTGGACTTCAACTCAGCTAAGGTACCATCATTCTGAGGTGCAACACCATTTGAAGTTAAGACCCTAATGGCAGCAGTATAAGTTCCATTGCAGAGTTTCCTTTTACACAAACTAATGTTGACATCCTCTTGTGACTTCTTCTTGAGAGAACAGGCTGACTTAGAGGGTTTAGGAGCAGCAATAGCATCAAGCAGGTTCTGAATAATTTTAATACATCCTTCTGGCTCATTCCAAACTTGAAGAGCATGATTAATAGAACTTACCTGCAACCTTCTCCTATTACCAGACCTCCTCTCTTCACTATTCTGTGGAGAGTAATTGGACAGCACACAAATAGGAAATAGCAGTAATTTTACCCATCCAGTAATGTCAGTAGGGTTGAGAATGACAACATCCATGGTCTGCCTAAAGGACCTAGCAAAGCTGAGCCTACAATTAGCAGGAATATGCCTGACTGTATGGATTTGAGCTCTAAAAACACTATCAAGCAGATCCAAATTAAGCAACAAAGACTCACCTTCACCACTAACACAGCCAACATCCTTACCAGGACAAATAGGAGGCCCTCTGTCCATAGTAGTATGAGGTCTCTGAATGCCATGAATGAGGAAGGAAACACCATCTTCCTGCCATGGAGCATCAACCATAGGACCAGCATGTGATTTACAGGCTATACTCCAAGCATGGAGTTTCATACAAGTAGTGCAAATCCACATCCTCAAACTCTTTAGAACAGCTTCCCACTTATCAAAGATGACAACATTCTGGCTCATGCGCTCTCTGCATAAATCATTACACTCACCATGAACAAAATGAAAGTCATTCAGATGCCTAGAGAAAGAGCTTCTTGCAAACCCTCTACCACCAACTCCATCTGTGCAGCCATCCAAACCCACATAAGGGCAGTGAAATTTATGATCAGTGATGGCAAATGTGGGTGAAAACCCCTTAGAAGAATCACCATTGACAGGTCTGATTTTAGGGTTTGGAGTTTTAGAAATTGGGGTTTTGGAATTAGGGATTAGGGTTCTGGAATTAGGTCTGGATTTCGATTTAGGAGCAGGTTTAGGAATTGGTGAGTGAGTAAAGCTCCGACTACTGCGTGTAGAAGGCATGACAACGATGTTCAGCAGAGAATCAAACACCAAACCATTGCTTTCTGTGAGAAGTAACAACCTTAACAGGAGGTCAAAATCCGACAGAAAACAAGGGGATGATGAGCTCAAAACGACGAGTAGCAGAAGGGGTAGATGATGAAGATGAAGAACACGAGTTTTACAGATCGAATTAGGGGAGAATGGGATGATTTCAATCTCAAACCCTTGAAATCGCCCCTAAATCGCCTGTTTTTCGCCTCTCTGAAGAGAGAGAAAACTCGACCCCTTATTTCAGAACCCTAAATATAGTCTTACACAGTACTATTATTATTATTATTATGAGAATAGGCATTTTATTTGAAAGACAAAATATAGTCTTACACAGTACAAACTGGGAGCCGCGCTACAAGCTGGGCTCCGACCCCTTTATTATTATTATTATTATTATTATTTTAATAATAATAATAATTAATCTTACATATTATTGAGTTCGATTACACAGATTGTGGACCCTACTACAGAAGATAAACAGGTTGCCGTGCTAAGCCTACCAGCGAGCCTCATGAGGAACCAAACAAGAAAACTGAAGCTGGATGGGGGGCTGATTATGTCACAAGGGGGGCAAGTTAACTCTACCTTCCATGTCAAATTCTGCAGTATTGCGTCATCTGTGACTCGAACCTGGAACCTCCTGGAGTGCATCAAACCTCTTGAGGAACGGGGATGACCAGCTGAGCAACAAGCTGGGCTCCAACCCCTTTCTGAATAGCTAAACCTATTCTAATGAAGAGGAAATTTCCCACATTAACAGTAGAGTCATGCCTAGCCAAAAAATTCTTTAGTCTTTTCAGAAAATCCACATTATTATTATTATGAAACAAGTACTTTATTAGAAAACAAACAAATTAGTCTTGTACATTGCCGGATGGGAGCCTAGCTACAAGCTGGGTCCCAACCCCTTTCTGAATAGCGAAACCTATCCTAATAAAGAGGAAATTACCAACATTAAGTAGGTCGACCCCTACTAGATATCAATTAAGAAAATCTAGGAAAATCTATCTCATCAAAACTACTCATAACCTCAGTAATTGCAAGATTTACAAATTTTTGAGTATCTTGCGTTTACTCCATCACACTACAACTACTCTCTTTTGGGTTTGGAAGAGATTCATGTACTACAACTTTATTTCCTGCAGGAAAAATATATCTCTTAATCTCTGCTTTCTCTTTAGTATTGTCTGGTACTCTAAAATACACAATCACCATCAATATTTGAATAAGAATAAAGGTACTTATCTCAATAGCCAGCCTTACTTATTGAAATGCAATGCTGCTTCCCAAAGAAAAGTCACTTCAAGTACTATTGCTATTAACTCTGGCTGGTACACAAAAATAAACAACTACCTTCAGTTCTTGAGTGAGACTCAAATTACTTATCTTAATAGCCAGCTTAACCTACTGAAATGTAGTGCATCTTCCCAAAGAAATGTCACTTCCAGTACCATTGTCATAGATCTTTTACAAAATATCCTAAATATACATAATATCTGCAATGAAAACCACGCCAAAAACAACAAACACAACATTGACAACTATATATATAACCTCAACCACAACATTCAATTCATACCAAGTTCTAAAAGAAAAGCTAACTACAAAATATATGTCACCCAGTACTAGCAATCTTGAAACAACCATTACTATTATCACTAATCAAATGGAAACTAAACTTTTAAAAAAAAAAAACCCATTGTCCATCTCGTCTCAGAAAATCTTATTCAACCCATAAAACAGAACTAGAGGCAATATATTGTTGAAAAAAGTTGTGCTCCACGCAAACTATCTGCAAGAGAAGTCTATCAATGTATTAAAAACTGGTGGAAACTTGATGAACCTGTACATGTAGGCAACTACATGAATTTAAAGAATTTTTTCTGTCTACATGTTACCTCTATGAGATATTTCCAACTGCTTCTAGAGGGAGGAGCATGGGTGGTCTGTAATGAGCTTTTTGTCATGAAAGAAGTCCCTGAAGAAGCTGATTGGAATATAACCACAATATGGCTTCATATCAAGAGAGTTCCAGTCAAATATATTAACACTGAAAATCTGAAAAGATTTACCCTTCCTGCAGGAATTTATATTACCCATAACAAACCATATGGTAGAGATATTCATGAAAAAAATGTGGAATGTCTTATTGAAATAAGGACTGACACATACCTTGAATTTGGTACTTGGGTTTATGTTAATGGAGTGAGAACCACCTGGCTTGAATTCTCCCTTTCAATAGCACCTTGCAAAATCTGTCATGTGTGTCGTATCCTGGAACATCCTATTAAACTTTGTGTCCCACCAAACACCAACCTTCAGGTCATTATTCCAACACCTGAAGATGAAATCAATACTGAAATAACTGCAATCATTGCAGCTATAGAGGAAAACAAGCAGGAAATGGAAAAAAATTAAAGACATGGAAAGGACAGATGAAAGTTCTGCTTCTTTGGACTTAGGCTTCTGTCAACAGTGGCACTAGCAATAACAATAACAAAGCTAAAGGAAAGGAGAAATGGGTACCTGTTATTGATAAAAAAAACATCCTTCATTCTATGACAAGAATGCTCCAACTTGTGATGTAGGTCATCCTATTTGTCTTGCTAAACAAAGGGGAATCTCCCTTGATGAATTTCATAGACAAAGATTGGAAAAAATAAGAAAAGAGAAACAGGGAAAATCCAATACCTTTGTTAAAAATGTGGCAACCAAACCTACTCTTGATAAGAATCATGTGGAAGAAGCAAACTGTAAGGCTCCAAAACCAGGTCAATTGCTATAAACTTAAATTGGCATTTACGCCGGATAATGTCAAGATTAACTGAAATGAATATTAATTATGAAAAACTATTAAATTAATAATTTAAATATGACTTTGGTACCACTAGATAGAATTCGAAAACTTATGCGAAATCGACTATTAGAACGTGTCGATCGGACGCTAAATGAGGAAGATAGAGAGCTCGGAAGAATTAGTCAAAGTCGGTCAACGCTGGACCCTTGACTTGACCTGACTATGTTATTAAGTCAGTTGACCATGTCGTTCTGGAAGGCCTGATATTTTGCCTTAATCCTATTTTTGTTTAATATATTTATTTTATTGGTAGCCATGTGTCAATTTTCTTTAAGGCTAGGTGTCATTGGAGTGATCCTATCTTTTATGGTTTAGTTGTAACTTAGTATTTTTACATTTTTAAAAATAGTTCGTTCTCATACGTATAGTTGTGTGAGATGGAAATAGGGAGAGTTGGAGAGACTGTGATTTAGTTGTGCGGGGCTGGAATCGTTAGGGAGTTTTAGAGGATAATTGTTGGTGGCTAGAAGGAGTTTATGAGAATTGATCTTAAATCTTTGAGGAATGATGGAAATGAAATGAAACCAATATTTGAGGAATTCTTGGGTAAGTAATCTTTTTGATTCTCGTTAATTAAATCATTTATGAAACGTCTAAAATCTAGAACTTGGGAATCATATAAGATGAATTTAGCTAGTCACTTGAATAGAGCTTTAGAAATTAAATTACTGTTAGACTAGATGCTTATTAATTTACTTTATTAGTTGATAATCCTCTTTTAGTTTCAATTGCACGTCCTCTTTTATGAACCATTCAGTGAATTATCTAGGTGTATAGATTAAATGAGTTTAATTAGATAGTTAATTAAGTAGTTTTGATATTAAGTAAAAATTAATAAAGCTGTATGCATGTATACAGTTAATTTAAGAAAGAAGATCTAGTTCTCTGTTTTAAGGCTGTTCATTATGGATGAGAGATAAATCATCCCAACAGTGTTTCTCCAGCGCCCCTCCCGGACGCCTGTTTACTATGGAGGAACCCTTGGAGCGAGGAAAGCTATCTCGCTCAGCGAGGAAAGCTATATCGCTTCACCTGAGCGATATAGAGTATATCGCTTGACCGGTCAAAGAAAGTCAAAATCATTTCTCTGGGCGAAAAGACAATCGGAGCAACAAAAGAAGATGTGAATGAGAAGAAGAAGGAAGGGGAAGAACAGAGCATAGACGAAAATGTGTTGTCTGTAGAAGAAAACAAAGAAGAAAAAGAGGATTCTAAGGACAGAAATGAAAATGGCGAAGAAGATGTTAACAAGGAAGGAGAAGAAGGAGAAGAAGAAAAGGTAGAAGAAATCAAAGAGACAAGATTTTCAGATCTGAAAGAATATGAGAAGAAAGCACTGATTGATTTCAAATCAAAGCTTGAAGAAGCTATTCTCCAAAACAAGCTATTAGTATCATCAGCTGCCACAAATGTAAAACAGCAAGTAGAAACAGAGAAAAAGGAAGAAGAAGAAGCTCCAAAGGAGAAAGAAGTGCAGACGAAACCAGCAACAGTAGAAGGTAATGAACAGGAAGAAGATGCTAAATTAGAGAAATCGAAACAAGAAGATCATGTTAAATTAGAGAAATCAGAACCAGAAGCAGATGCTAAATCAGAGAAATCAAAACAAGAAAATCATTTTTTTGTTCTAACGGCGAAAAAAATGGTCAGGTCAGGCGAAATCCTTAATAAAAGGTCAAACTGAAATATCTCACTTCTCAGAAAGCGAGATAGAGTATCTCGCTAAAGTGCAAGCGAGGAAAGCTTCCTCGCTTTTTGAGCGATACTCGCTTCCTCGCTTTCCTCCCAGTTCCGGGAGGGGCACTGCGCTTTCGGAGTGGGCGTGAGGGAAGAGGAGAGAGAGGGGAGTATAGGCGACGGAAATCTGTCGCTTTCATCCCTCTGTTTCCTCCATAGTAAACAGCCTAAGACCATATATGAAATTGATAGGTGGGCCTAGTTAAAGTAAGTAGGAAGCCCAATTGATGGTTGGGTCTAGTTTGGTTAATATCAGTAGTAAATAGTAGATAGGTTAGCATCCTTATTGTGCTTAATTGTTTGGGTACGATCAGTCTGATTCGAGCATCTGATGCGAATATGAAACGAATCGAGGAATTCAAGTAGGCGTGGCCCATTGTCATTAAGGTGGGAACTCTTATAACCTTCTTGTAATCATTGATTAGTTTACATCATGGGCACGAACATGTTTCGTGCATTTCATGGATTGTTTGCCTGATATGTGTATTATCAGGTTTTCCCGCGAGGAGTGCCTATGTTTCACGGCTTCTCGCTAAGTCGAATAGCACGGGGACGGACTGCAATATTAATATTAGCAGGAATGGCAATATTAAATAGCACGGGTTGTACAATATTATTACTTTTTATGTTATAACCTAATTTATGTCTTTAGTAGCACGGGAAGTGCAATATTATATCTAAACTACCTGGGGAAATTGGATGTACGCGTATCATGCTTGATTGATGCGGTGTTACTGCTTTCTTTAGTAGAACTGTAAAGGATGTTAGTGATTACTTGAATGTTGTATCCGTTTCCACTTAGCACCCTTTGGGATGATGTGCTCACTCGTTTCCATTTCAGTTTCAGTTATCAGAAGAGAAGGTGCACGTGAAGCGTTACATTTCGTAGTTCAACGTTTAATCGAGTCAGAGGTCTTTGTGTAATATCTTCATCTGAATATTTTATGAAATTGTAACAACAACAATTATTATTTATATCACTTGAGAGGTTCCATTATGAATATCAGAGTGTTTGGGTTTCTTTTAAGTTTCTTTTGTAATTAGGTATCTTGAATAGATGACCTAGTTTCTCGACCCCTCTTAGTGTAGAGTTTAAACATGTGGTTAAATGGGGTGTTACACAAACAATACTCTCAACCCTCACTCAAATGCTTATACCATTCCTCAACAGCAAGCCATGAATATGCTTTTCAGATGTACCCTTCTAACTCTCTGGGAAGACTTTGGGCTAGGAGAGAAAGGGTACAGTACCTTAATGAGGTAACTCCTACCAGTACTACTTTCAGTGGCAACAAAAGAAACAACAATAATGAGGAGGAGGAAACCACGAGCAAGAAGAAAAAAACACCAAAAGAACATTTCATAAACTACAAAGAAGATGGTGATGCTAGTTCTGAGGAATTTATCCCAAAAAGCTATCTTCTTTGGAACATTGATCCTATTACCAACATGGCTATTGATGATCTACCCTCTCCTACTCTAGCTGCTACCACTGAAATCATTGAAGATTCATCTTTAAACCATGATTCTCCTATCCAAATCTCTGATAACAACTCTGAAAATAATATTACACCAGAAAAAACCATCAAAGAAAAAACCAATGTCAGATACTGGAGGGCCTTGTAAGGGAAGCATGCTGAGGATGAGGGAGCAATGCACAAGGATGAGGTAAAACTAAATCAAAACTTTAACTATACTTTGAAAATTAATAATCATGTCTGCAAATTTAAACATATCTGTGCTCATTACTGGTTCAAAAAAATATTTGTTATATTCAGTTATCCTATCATATCTTATTTCTGGGAGTTTGTTAATGTGTTAGCTTGGAATTGTCAAGGTCTAGGTCAGCATGAAACCAGAAAACACCTGAACCAACAACTTAATAAAATCAAACCAGATATCATTTTCTCTCTGAAACAAAGCAAACCACAGAAAAAATGATAAACTACATGAGAGAGCTCAGAATTCCAAACTACTGGATTGTTCCACCAATAGGCACAGCTGGTGGGCTTGTGTTGGGGTGGAATAATGGCATTGATATCACTATTGAAAGCGACACTAGCAATCAAATCAATGCTATTGTTAAAGATAAAATATCAAATTCTTTCTGGCTTCTAACTGGTTTCTATGGTAGTCCTTAAACTACTGAGAAAAAGTTGGAATCTTGGAATAAGATCTTTCATATGGCATCAAATATGAATATTCCTTGGGTAATTGGTGATCTGAATGTCACTCTTCATAAATCTGAAAAAAAAAGGGGGCTAGGCCCATTGACAACAAATAAGCTGATATCTTCAAAGATATTATCTCTGAGGCTAAACTTATAGATATGGGGTTTACAGGTTATCCTTATACCTGGAGTAACCACATAAAAGGAAAATTTCACACTGAAGTGAGACTTGACAGAGGAATCTGTAACAGTCAATGGTATAGTTTATTCTCTACTTCTACCCTACAACACATTACCTTTGTGGGTGACCATCAGATGATCCTCACTTTCACTCCTTGGGATGATGGCCCAAAACCTTTCAAACATTTTGGTAACTGGATGTACCATCCAGATTACACAAACCAGATCAAAGCTGGGTGGGACATTGAAATAGGAAGATCTCCTGCTCTGGGTCTTGTTAAAAGACTAAGACACACAAAACATATTCTCAAAGATTGGAACAAACTCACATTTGGCAATATCAAAAACAACATTGAAAAAACCAGAAATAACATTACCAAAACTAAAACTCTGCCAGAAAGTCATCACAAAAACAAAAAAATACAAGCTTTATTCCATGAACTGGAGGACTGGGAATATACTGAGGAAGAATTCTGGAAAATAAAAAACAGAGACCAACATATAGAATTAGGTGACAAGTATACAAATTATTTTCACGGTCTGCCTAACACTCGATTCAGAAATAGCAGAATTGAGTCTCTTAAAGACTTTAATGGAGTTTGGGCTCAAGATAGAAGGAATGTATCTGAAATCCTCACTAATCATTTTAATAGTGTTGCTACCTCGAGTAATGCCATTATTAACAACCATTATCTGGATATTATCCCTTCTAGTATAACTGTGGAAGAAAACGTTACTCTATGTGTTATTCCTACTTCCGATGAAATCAAGTTTGCCCTGTTTCAAATGAAACCTGGATATTATCCCTTCTGGTTATTACTGGAAATCCCTCAGCAATTCCGAGAAGGGGTAAGTCTGATGATACTAGAAGTACGAGTGGTTCTATGACAGGTGATTTAACAAGGTTTGCTTGGCGTCAGGTGGGTGGAAAGAATAGGAGTCATTCGGCTCCGGGTAGTCCAAGGAAAGGTACGCAGAAACCTGTTGATATGGGGTTTACTAGTGCAAATCAATTTGATGCCTTAAATTTGGAATCTGTTGACACTATTGCGGAAGCTAATGTCCAACAGGGGATGGGTTCACGTGAAGCAAAGGGTGTAACATTGTTAGGAAATCATGATGGGTCATTGTCAGTGGAGAATACAAAGAGTAATGATGCGTCAGGTGGTCCAAAGATTGTGACAGAAACTGAAAGTGAAGGACGTAAAGAAAGTGACGAGACTGGAGGCTTGAAAATGACAGATATAAGTGAGAATGCAGGTTTAAATGTGCATGCTGGTTTGAAAGGACTGTCAGATGCGTCTATTGTGGCTGCTACTGCTGGCGTGACAATTGAGCAGAAACGAGGCAGTAATGTCAGTACGGTGCAGGTGCAATTTGGTAAAACTGGAGCAGATGACGGGGATGGTACTGCTGGACATAATGTGACAGGTGATGATGCGTCATTGTCAGGTGTTAGCAATGTAACTGTAAGTCAAGGATTGAAAGATAACACGCTGAGTAAGGACGTGACTGCTGGTGACAATGCAATTCCTATCATATGTGGTCTGTCAGGTAAGGACGCGTCTGCTGGTGTGACAGGGAATAGTGGTCCAAGGAAAAGTAATAATGCAGGAGATAGTAACGTGAAGGAAATGGACAGGAACCCTGGTTTTACAACTGAGTACCATACAAAAGACGCGTCAGTAACAAGTAGAGGTGGAACAAATGCTCTGCCAGCTAAAGTTTTTGTCCCAAGAAGAGTTCTCACTTCCAAAGAAGCACTGGATAAAGATGTTGAGTTTTTTGATAAAAACAAGCAGAAATGGGCTGATGCTAAGGCTGAACAGGAAAGAGTAGAAGGGGAAAATCTAGCCAAAAAGGCTGCTATCCAGGAGCTTGTTAATTCTAAGAAATTTGATGAAAAGATTTTGAATGATGATGGGTCTCTGGAGGAAACGGTCGCTGATACACACTTCCTTGCCGAGGTCGAGGATGCTATCTTAGGTAAAAAGGTAAGTAAAGGTTTTTCCCCAAGACCATCTAGGGATTGTAGTAAAGATGAAACTGTTTTGTTAACTAAAGAAGAGCTAATGGAAGTTGGAAAAATTGAAAATGCGAATGTTCGGAGCAAATTTATTAATGATCATAATTATAGGAAGGAGTGGTTTCAGGAGAAAAATAAAAGTCCTTCCGTGAATTTTAAAGCTATGTTTCCTTCTATGTCTGGAAATTCTGCTCCAAGTGAATACGAAAATTTTTGGACGGAAGAGTATGAGGAAGATGATGATGAGGAGTACATGGATTTTGATGATATGCATACCGATACTATGACAAGAATTTTCAATCACCCTTCTTGCAGGGTAGGCCGATCAAGGGGAAGGTTAAGAGGTGTTGGCATTAGGCGTCGATAGTCTCTTTTCGCTTTAACTATGTTACATTCAATATGTTATCTTTTTGGATCTTTTGATTCCATGTAATTTTTATGATCATCAATACATTTTGGACTTAACAAAAAAAAAAAATGAAACCTGACAAATCCCCTGGTCCTGATGGTTTTGGGCCAAACTTCTATAAAAAAAAACTGGAACATTGTAGGGGGAAATGTCACTGCCATGATCCAAAACTTTTTCAGAACATGCCATATGTTAAAGGAGATAAATTCTACTTTCATTTCCCTCATACCCAAAAATGAAAATCTTACTTCTGCTGTGGAATTTAGACCTATAGCTCTTTGCAACACTACCTATAAAATCATATCCAAAGTTATAGCAAATAGAATCAAATCTTTACATGACAACATTGCTACTGTCATGAACTTATTCATTGCATGAGAAATAACAAGAAACAAATGGGTTATATGGGTCTCAAAATTGATATGTCAAAAGCTTTTGACAGGGTGGAATGAGATTTTTTGATGAGAATTCTGGCTAAACTGGGATTCAATGAACATTTTTGCAAAATCATTAGGGAATGCATTAGTACTACTATTCTTGTTGTTATGCTTAATGGTGTTCCATGTGATTTTTTCAAACAATCAAGCGGTTTAAGAAAAGGAGATCCTCTTTCTCTCTATCTTTTCCTCCTTTGTATGGAATCTCTATCTAGAACCATCATGCATGAAGAATCTATAAATGCATTATCTGGCATCAAGCTCTCCAATAATGCTAATCCCATCTCTCATTTGTTATTTGTTGATGATTGTCTGGTTTTTTGTAATACTACCTTAGAAAGTGCTAATAACATTAACAAAATTTTCCAACTTTTTAGTGAATCCTATGGTCAACTCATAAACTTTAGCAAATCTGGGATTTTCTTTAGTAATAGGATGAATGAAAACTTAGCTGAGGAAATAATCAACAGTATGGGTATTGAAAGAATTCCTCTGAAAGATAAGTACTTAGGTGCACCACTTTTTACTTATTAATCTAAGATACCATGTTTTCAAAGCATTGTCATTAAAATGGAGACAAAAATATCTAGATGGAAGGGTAGAACTGTTTCTACTGCTGGAAAAGGAATTCTCATAAAAAAAACTCCTCATCTACCATAGCTAATTATCAGATGTCCTGCTTTAGAATTCCAGTTGGAATAGCTAAAAAGGCTGAAGATATTCAAAGAGACTTCTTCTGGGGTAAGAAGGATGAAGGTCCAAAAGGCTTGTACCCTAAAGCCTGGGATTCTATTTGTAGACCTATCTCTGAAAGAGGTCTAGGAATTAAAAAATTTAGGAAATTCAATGAGGCCATGATCTCTAAAATGGCTTGGAGGCTTATACAATACCCTGACACTCTATGGGATACTAATATGAAACTCAAACATTACCCTGATACTACTATTCTTAGAATGAGTACCAATCCTAGAAAGTCTGATTCTTGGATTTGGAAAGGTATCTTACAAGGCATAGCTAGAATTCAAAAATACAACATAATAAAAATAAGAAATGGTTGTAACACTGATCCCTGGATGGACAACTGGATCCCTGAATTCAAACCACCAATCCTAAAAGGGAACAACTATGATGGGAGCATAACTAATCTGAATGAATGCATCAACTCTGATTGTACTTGGAATACTACTAAACTTCTCATATGTTTTGATAGCAACATTAGTAATACTATTACCACTTTGATATTTCCTGAAATTGAATGCAATGATAGTATCACATGGACCCTTACTTCTAATGTTAAGTTTACTGTAAAGTTTATTTATGATAAAATTACCTACAGACCACCTCTACCTATACTATACAATGTGACTGGAAGAAAATATGGAATCTGAAAACAACCCCTAGGATCAGAATGTTTACCTGGAAAGCAGCTCATAATATTTTATCTACAGGAGCAAAAACAACTCATAATATTTTATCTACTTGTAAGATGTGTGATAACATGGAAGAAGATCTAACCCATTTGTTCCTTGACTGTAATTTTGCAAAACAAGTATGGAAACATTGTGGCTTAGATCTAAGTTTTATGAGAAAAGGTTGTATTACCTTTCATGACTGGCTCAATTATTGCATAACTAACAATACCAGGAAATTCATGAACTTTGGTTGGGCAGAGCTATGTTTAACTGTTTCTTGGTTTATCTGGAAAGAAAGATGCAATAGGGTGCAGAAAAACTATTCCTAACCATTTAGGTACTGCAGAGAAAATAAAAGACTATCTCCAATACAACATGAATTACAACAACAATCAAATAGGAGGATTTGATAGAATATGGCATTTCAAACAACAACATCGGTACAAGATAGTTCACAGAAACAATTGGGAAAAAAACAGATTACTTAAATCAACATTAGTACCTATTTTAACAATGATAAAAATCTAATGGGAATTGGTTTGATTCTTACTGATTGTGCAGGAAAAACAAGGGGAGCAAGAGGATGTGCCTTCCCTATCTCTCCACATCTGATCTGTGATGAAGAAGGAGCAAAAGCTGCATTCAATTGGGCGATGGATACTGATCTTAAAAGGATAGACTTTGAAGGAAGCTCTCCAATCTCTCATTCAAATGATAGCTCAAGCTAAAGAAGAAAACTTTACCCGAAGAACCAAAAGCAACACCAACATCAGTAAGATTAATAGCTTCGAAGTTGGATCTATTAACATTTTGGATAATCTTTCGAACAAACTATCAACTCAATTAGCCTTCCACTGCTCGGAGAACAACATTAATCAAGATTGGAAGGAGGATTTAGTTAGTAATTTACTTTCTGTTGTAGAAAAAATTAAAATTCCGCATTTAATTCCTGTCTGTAAGAACACCATTTTAGCTCCAGATTTAAAGCATTCAGTCTTTTGCCCTGATTCTATAGCTACGGCTGAGTCGGGTGCTGGTTCTAGTCTGATTCCAACGGGTCCCGATCTGAACCGACTTACGGGTGTGGACATGGATCGGGTTTGTGCCCGTTTGGATACCAACTAATCCAGGTTTGTTTCACCTTTTCTTATATTTTAAAAAAAAAAACATCGTATTGGCACCGTTGACCATTGACAACAGCACCATTGACCTCCAGTTCCTTAGCTTCGAAGAGACTGACTGCGTAGACCAACACTAGATTCTAAGTTCTGCACACGTGGCTGGCAATGGTTGGTCCTATGATAACAATCCCATTCCTCAAGAAACTTTCTTTTCTACGTTTTTTCGGCTTCTCTTTCAAGGATCCAGGTGATCTTGGTCCAACATATGTTAAGTATATATACAGCACTCACGAAGGGTGTATTTAAATTCCTAGCAGACTTCTGTTAATTTCTCCCTCCCTCGATCGCATCCTTTCTTTTTGTTTACTCTAGGTTTAAAGGATCAGTAGTGAAATATCAAAGCTAGAATGGGTATTAACTTCACAAAGCTTTTCAGTCAGCTTTTTGCCAAGAAACAGATACGTGTTCTGATGGTTGGTCTTGATGCCGCTGGTAAGACTACAATATTGTACAAGCTCAAGCTAGGAGAGATCGTCACGACTATTCCTACCATCGGTAAGTTCTCTACTTGCAACATATATGACTGTCCGATAAATTTCTAGAGATCCTCTAATGGTCCCATTGGCAAGATTAATATGGTACCTCCACTTACTGCATATCTACTGTTTTGTAGGTTTCAATGTGGAGACCGTGGAGTACAGGAACATCAGCTTCACTGTTTGGGACGTCGGAGGTCAGGACAAGGTATATATATAACACCATCTTCTGACATTATCAGCTATATGCCCAATTGATAGGTGGACACTTTCGACGTTCTATGTAACACTACCTTGTTTTTGCATGTTCCTTCCGGTTTTGCCTTTTTCTTTCTGCTTGTTCTTTTCTTCTTTTCTTCTGCTTCCGTTGATTCCTATAGGAACAGTAAACTGTAAGTTTTTTTTTTTTCTTTTTTTGAATGAAGTAATAAATTGTAAGTTGAGCTACTGGATTTGTGAAATTTGGCTTTGCACCTAAGCCATCTTATTTTGTAGATCCGTCCATTGTGGAAGTACTACTTCCAAAACACACAAGGACTAATTTTTGTAGTGGATAGCAACGACAGAGAACGAGTTGGCGAGGCTCGTGATGAGTTGCACAAGCTGATGAATGAGGTAGCTAGAGCTTGAAATTTTGGGGATTTATTGGTCTGCCCATTTGGGAATCTTAAGATGGGTAGAAACTAAATGGTTCTGAACTGTTGTATGCTTTCAGGATGAGTTGCGAGATGCTGCGTTGCTCATATTCGCTAACAAACAGGATCTTCCTAACACAATGAATGCTGCTGAGATCACCGACGAGCTTGGTCTTTACTCACTCCGCCAACGCCACTGGTATACTGTCCCTTCATGTGTTTCATCGTGAAATCCTTTTATCTTATTTTACATTTTATTTAGTTTTCATTTTTTGCACCAGTTTATCTTCCCAGTCCCCATTTATCTGATATTAGTTCGGTGGATATTCAGGTACATCCAGAGCACATGTGCAACCTCTGGAGAAGGTCTTTACGAGGGTTTGGACTGGCTTTCCAACAATATTCCTGACAAGGTAAGCATCAAACGTTCCAGAGTACAAGTGACATAAATCTTAACAAAAGAAAATGTAAGCTCATTTTGCTATAAACCACATGTACATTGTTTTAGTGTAAAGAATTGGACTTGTCAACATGTAGAATAAAGTTTCCACAATATGTTTTCATGATCACTTGAACTGAAACAAGAGAAAAGTGATCGTATTATCTACTGTTTTTAATAACTTTTGCTCGTACTCTGTTTGTGACAAGTTAGATTGTACACTGTATTCTTGCAACATGCTCTCACCAAATTGCTATTTCTTTTACAGGCTTGAGTTGAAGCAGCTGAAGATTGTGTCTTGGTTGCTTATACGATAGAAGGGACCTTTCATCTTTTATACAGTACTAACGTTGTAATATAATTGGTTCTGGTATTTTGTTTCAAGAAGGATTTAAGCTACT
>JAJJMA010275839.1:0-11645 GCA_023529015.1 Papaver nudicaule | reverse complement strand
AATTGTGTTTTGACACCTAAAACTGACAACTAGCTTGACATACCAACGCTAGTGGGTTTGACCGGACAATGTCCTAACACCATAGTATATCTTTCTGTGTGATTCGGAATGTCCCTTGAACCTGCGTGTTCACTTATGCTTAACACACAAGGCTTGTCCACGTCGGTAAGGATACGTTTATGCAGAACGTTGAACCACGTTGGACCTGATCCCGCTTCCACCTAGGATCGCTCTGACCCGTCCAACAAAGCCTAGGAAGTGATGTCGATATTATTAAAGCTGATGATGACATTTGGAAGTAATAATACCCTAAGGATATTTTCAAGACTAAAGGACAGGTTTCGAATTGAGCTCTTTCCCAGGGAGCATATTTGGTAAGCACCATATTTCGAATTAATGATTTTAGAGCATTGCTCGGTTGAACCCACTGATTTTGTTATCTCAAGTTAGTTGTCAAGTTTAGATGACAAAAACACAATCCTTGATAAGTTTACTCTACAACTCGGACTAGGATAGTTTTAGGTATCGAGACGAAGACCATTGAAGATGAAGACCGGAGCTTACTACTTGATAAATCATAACGTCCCCACTAAAGGTTGGAAAGGTTGTTCCTTTCCATGTTTCGTATTTGTCATTCTATCATATCAATAGTCTATGATGTTGTTTATATGATCTGAAGGTTTATAAGTGGAATATACCCTTTCGCATTAGTCACATTCGTGATCATATACCTAAGGAGAGTAAGTTGAGTTGTCTCATGAAATGACCTCAACAGTCTACGCGTTCATGAACGCGTACACATGTTGCATAAGGCATTCCTGAGAACGAGTGTTTGTATATGAACGCGTTCATGTACGCGTTCATACGAGTACTATCTGTTTCCTGAACTCCAAAATACCTACTCTATGTACGTGTTCATGAACGCGTTCATATAAGTCATACGGTTGGGTATGTTTAGTTTTCGAACTTAGACATTACTTGGCCCATGGAATTCAACTACTTAATCCACGCAAGGTTCAACTAGCTTGAACCTAATTTGTCGTCCTTATATCAGGGCAAGTCTTCCCATAACCATTGGTCTTGACCAAAGGTTAGAAGAAGATTGAGACTGGGTATTCAAGCTATGGACTTATAAGATCTGGAACTTGCTGGAGCCCTACTCAAGGTTCCTTAACTTTAAAGCAAAGCCTCCCTTGATGATCACTATAAATAGATGACCTTCTGCAAGATACAATTCCAATCCTCTACACATCTGTGTATCCTTGCATAAAGGTCGGTCATCATCTCGAAGTCCTTTTCTTGGATTACGATTATTAAAAGACTTCACTTGAGGATCGTGAAGCACAAGTTGGAAGTAAAATTCCCGAACTTGTATCTTGGGTCGATTGAATTATTTCAACCTTATCACGACCAAGATTTGATAGAAACTTCGTAAGGTAGATCTTGAATCGTAAACCCTAGAAGTTCCGTAACGCATATTCACGAACTAGGTTCAATACTAAGTTCGTCAAGCGTTAGAAGGTAAAACTGTTTAGGCGAGATCAATAAGCCTATTCAGTCAACACCGATTTCCATTAACCTTGACTCTAAGTCTAAAGGAAATCACAATCGTATTCTTGTTTAATTACTTGGATAATTTTAGGCGTTTTGTTAGAGGCAGGGTAGCGCTAGTCTTCACGAAGGGAAGTGGAGCAACTCCTAGGCCTGTAAAGGACGTCAGCTAGGGGAATCACGTACGTAGGTTTCTGTGGGAGCCAAGAGACGTAGGAGCACATTGGTAGTTGAATTGCTTGTAGGGTTAATTCAGTCTCGATACATTCCAGTCCGAAGTATGAGAGCAGGCTAGCGTCTGTATTCGGTTAATACTGAGGGTGTTCAAACTGGACGAGGTCCCGGGGTTTTTCTGCTAGGTTTGTTGTTTCCTCGTTAACAAAATTCTGGTGTCTTGCATTACTTTTCCCTTCCGCATTATATTGTCTTTGATATATATAATTGAAGTAATTGCAAGTTTGTTGATTCATAACCTTTGAGTGAATCCATCTCTCTTGAGATCTACAAGAACTCGTTCTTGTTAGGGTTCGGTTCTCTGAACTATACTCAGGTTGTTGTTTGAATATTGATTTGTGAGATCGTTCAAACAACCATAATCAACTAGGTTCACGAATTCAAAAGTTGGTGGTATCTCTCGGTATCCCCTCCTTTTCAATTGGTATAAGAGGTGGCAAACAACTTGTTAAGACGTTACTATCTGTGTTTGACGCGTTCGTGAACTATGAACACACATTATGCGAATGTTCATATTCCACCAGTCTTTGATGGCACAAACTACATATTGTGGAAATCTGCTATGTGGTCGTTTCTATAATCTCGAGACTTTGACAGTTGGGTGTACGTGATTTATGGATATACACCACCTACTTTTGTTGAAGGAGAAGGTAATGCTATTGTCACTCGTATTAAGAAACCAAGAGAGTATGATGAAATTGAAAGAGCAAAAGCAAAAGTAGAAGCTGATGTGCTTAATGCCATCATTCACACCATAACTCCCGATTTGCATCATCATGTGGAAACATGTGAATATGCTAAAGATGCTTGGGATATTTTGAAAACAGTATACGAAGGTAATACTGAGGAGAAAGAAGTCAGACTTCAAAATCTTATGACTGACTGGGAAAATCTCCGAATGTCTGATGAAGACACCTTTGCATAATTTGAGCATAAACCTCAGAAATCATGAATGCCTCTCTATCATTAGGAAAACCATCGAAGAAAGAGATATTGTGCGAAAAATTCTAAGGTCACTTCCTCCCAGATATGATTCAAAAAAACATGCCATCCAAGAAAATAACGGATATGACATATCAAGAGGTGATTTGGTTTCTAAACTAAAAATATTTGATTATGAGCATCAAAGTAAGATCATATCCTTAAAGGCTCAAACTCCTGAGACACCTCTTGATAAAAACCCTAATTCTGAATGTGATGATGATGAGGAACTTAAGTCTGTACTCTCACTCGTCTCTCAATCAGTAAGATTGTTGTTGAATAAGAAAAGGAATCCACGAACCTTCTCTTCCTCCAACAGAAAACAGAATTAGGAAAATACAAAAGATTTACCACAGTGCTTCAAATGTCTAGGTTATGGTCATATCTCTCCAGATTTCCATAACAAAGATTATTGTGATAAACTGAAAGCCTTTAATGCAACTCTTGATTGTCCTGAAGAAGAGCATTTGGGGTTTTCTCCTTCTCATAAGGATCTCTGTATACATTCAACTTGCTTATCTTTGAGTGCTCAACATGATGATATCTATCAAGATAAGCAAAACTGTCTTCTGACAGAAAAACTCATTATGCTTCAAAAAGATCTTGAAAAAGAACGACTTGAACATAAAACAGACAAGGAACAATTCATGCTTGAATTTTCAAACCTTGAATCTCGTATTCAGAACTTGAAAGACACTCACTTTCTAGTATAATGTATCTTCATAACATCGAAACTCAACATATGAGAAAAGATAACTTAATACTCAGGAACATATTAGACAGTTTGTCTACTTCAAAAGGTGTTTTCATTGAGTGTGAAAAAGTGAATAATTGTAGAACTTCAACAAAGAGTTGTCTCACATGAGACCTCCCCGTGTTCTTGTATCTCGACCTACAATTAATGCTTCTGTTAAAAAGCCAGCCTCACCTAAGACTGTAAAGAAATGGGTTGAGAAAAGGCATGTCAAACAGATCATTGAAGATAATTCTGGTATTCGGAAAAATATTAACAAGTCTCTTTCAAATTGCAGTAAAATCATTCATTCAATGGAGACGAATCTATCAGACATGATTCTAAAAACTGATCATCCAGGTATGTATTCTACTAGCAGTTCGTGAATCTCATCTAAAAGAAAGAAGAGAAATGCACGAGGTCTTATAGACCGGACGATGTCGTCCCCTTCTCAATAAGAGACAGGACTCTCGCTACTGGTAATCCTTGTAGCGAGAAAAGGTCTAAAATAGTATTATGTATAAAAGTTATTTTAAGATCATGCATAAACAAATATTTACCTATTTTTTAATAAGACAATAATCTATCATCTCTTAAAATTGTTGAGCAATGATCTCCAAAAGAGATGTGTCCACGCTCAGAGGATTATGTGATCCTTTGTCCTGATGGTTTATGTTTACCAATGTTGTCATCATAATTGTCTTACAGCACCTATCTTACGCCTCCTGAATTGCAGTGAGCCGAAACAAAAAAATTGTTATCAAATGGTGTTATCACATCACAAATAAGAGTCCAAAATGTAATGACTCGATGTGGATGTCAACATGTTTTGTGTTACTTCTAGAATTCTCCCTGTCTCTGGCTCCTAAGGCAAGAGTCGAGAACATGACCCATGGGAATTACTATGAGCAAGCCAAAAAGAATATATGCTCTTAAAATCATATTGTTGACATTTTAAAACAATACTTCAGGTAAAAATTGTCTTATGAGATGTACCCTTGTGGTCACACTAAGCTTAAATTGCATTTTTTTACCTCAAAGTGTTGTATAAAGGATGTTCACAACTTGTTATGAATGACATCCTGTGCCTTTAAAAACCTAAACTCTGTGTCTGACCCTTATAAAGGGAAGAGTGGGAAGGGATATTTAATCAGTCTGAAAGAAGGAATTCTTCTCTCCATAGAACTGAAGTTGCAAGATGAATGATAATACATGGAATGTTGTTCTACCTTCCTGTAAAAAGATTCGAATTGAATCTTCAGACAATGAATCTAGTTTGACACAAGAAAACAAAGCAATGCTAGCTTAATGCGCAATTCCATGTGTTTCTGAAGAACATAGAAAGATATCTGATATGAAACTTGACGTTGTTCTTGAACACGTTCAAAGTTTAAGCAAGGAGCTTAACAACCTCACCAATCTCATCACTGACCTCACCTCAAGAGTAGCTGCTATTGAACGAGAATGGACAGTCTACTAAGAACCAGAGAAGGAGGTAACTGAAGAATAATTTCTTTTCTTCTTTACATTATCTAGATGAGAGAAATCTTAGTTTCATGATGAAAGGCAATCTGCCTAAGCCATCTTTGGCTTTTAAATTTTATGAGTTGTTAGCTTGAATGCAATACATAAAAAGTTCATCAATTAATAAAGGTTATTAAATTAAAATCTTAATTGATGATTGCAATGCTTGATCTTAATTGATTATCTATATGAATGTATTGCATATATAGTGAACTTGCTTTTTTTAGCCATACCACCCGTTCGGGTGAAACAGTTCATGAAGAACTATCAAAATCCATGCTTCTGACTCTTATGGCTAAGAGAAGGCGATTTTGATAAGGAGGAACCTCGTAGGATAAAATGTTGGACTCCGCCGGATAAAATGTTGTACCTTTAATTCTTAGTCTTACAAACCACTAGGAAGAGGTAACCTTATGTTTTCTCTAAAGGCGATGGTTGACCGAAACTCTCTGAGAATTTGGAAGATAAACCTTGAATTCCTATTTGATCGTAACTGGCTAGGGAAGAAAAACATAATAGCAATTTTACTTGTAAAATTATGCTTCAACCAAGAATTTATTCCAAATCCTTGCTTGGGAAGGTCGTCGCGTTGTTCCTTTTTGGAATGACAAACAATGGGGGAGAATTCTTTTGAACTTGTGCTTCATGGTAATATCTTTTTGGGGTGTGCGGCTGTGGAAATTGTGAGAGAATTGCATCTTTTTATCTCTATGTTCATGTATGTTCACCTTTGCCTACATTAATTGATGCTATTTTATGAGGATACCTGGGTTTTTTTTTCTTTTGTCTATTTTTGTGACAAAAAGGGGGAGAAATCTTGTAGTAAGGGGGAGTAAAATCTTTCAATCTACTACGACAAATGTCTACGGCATTGTCATAGGGGGAGTAAAATCGATGTGCTTGTCATGTCAAAGCAAAGGTTGGTGTATTGAGTAAGGGGGAGAACATATCATATTGTGTAGTATCTTTAAGCATCGATGCAATATGCTTACAAGTTTTATATACTACTCAATTGCATAACAAACTCTTGTTGGACTATGTCCTTTTAGAACCAAGATGTGTGGTGACTTTGAAGTTTGTTATCTCTACCTTGAATCTTCACTTGCAAGAACACTCTTATTTGAAGACGTTGAAGATTACAAGAAGATCAAGTACATTATGGTTAGGGCTAAAAGATTTTACTTTTTGAATCCATATGTAAGATTGGTTTTGTCACTAAAATTGACGAAGGGGGAGATTGTTAGAGCATTCCTCGCTTGAACCCACTGATATTGTTATCTCAAGTCAGTTGTCAAGTTTAGATGACAAAAACACAATCCTTGATAAGTTTACTCTACAATCCGGACTAAGATAGTTTTAGGTAATCGAGGCGAAGACCATTGAAGATGAAGACCGAAACTTACTACTTGATAAATCATAACGTCCTCACTAAAGGTTAGAAAGGTTTTTCCTTTCCATGTTTCGTATTTGCCATTCTATCATATCAAGAGTCTATGATGTTGTTTATATGATCCGAAGGTTTATAAGTGGAATATACCCTTTCGCAGTAGTCACATTCGTGATCATATGCCTAAGGAGAGTAAGTTGAGTTGTCTCATGAAATGACGAAAGGTTAGAAGAAGATTGAGACTGGGTATTCAAGCTATGGACTTTTATGATCCGGAACTTGCTTGAGCCCTACTCAAGGTTACTTAACTTTAAAGCAAAGCCTCCCTTGATGATCACTATAAATAGATGACATTCTGCAAGATACAATTCCAATCCTCTACACATCTGTGTATCCTTGCATAAAGGTTGGTCGTTATCTCGAAGTCCTTTTCTTGGACTACGACTATTGAAAGACTTCACTTGAGGATCGTGAAGCACAAGTCGGAAGAAAAATTCATGAACTTGTATCTTGGGTCGATTTAATTATTTCAATCTTATCACGACCAAGATTTGATAGAAACTTCGTAAGGTAGATCTTGAATCGTAAACCCTAGAAGTTCCGTAACGCATATTCACGAACTAGGTTTAATACTAAGTTCGTCAAGTGTTAGGAGGTAAAACTGTTTAGGCTAGATCAATAAGCCTTATTCAGTAAAAACTGATTTCCATTAACCTTGACTCTAAGTCTAAAGGAAATCACAATCGTATTCTCGTTTAATTACTTGGATACTTTTAAGCGTCCTGTTAGAGGCAGGGTAGCGCTAGTCTTCACGAAGGGAAGTGGAGCAACTCCTAGGCCTGTAAAGGACGTCAGCTAGAGGAATCAAGTACGTAGGTTTCTGCGGGAGCCAAGAGACGTAGGAGCACATTGGTAGATGAATTGCTTGTAGGGTTAATTCAGTCTCGATACATTCCAGTCCGAAGTCTGAGAGTGTAAAATATGAACGATGATGAAAAGAATAGTTTTAACTCCAAAATCAATCAAGTAGCATGTAAATAATAGTTTTAATATAGGCTAGCGTCTGTATTCGGTTAATACTGAGGGTGTTCAAACTGGACGAGGTCCCGATTTTTTTTTACTAGGTTTGCAGTTTCCTCGTTAACAAAATTCTGGTGTCTTGCATTACTTTTCCCTTCCGCATTATATTGTCTCTGATATATATAATTGAAGTAATTGCAAGTTTGTTGATTCATAACCTTTGAGTGAATCCATCTCTCTTGAGATCTACAAGAACTTGTTCTTGTTAGGGTTCGGTTCTCTAAACTATACTCAGGTTGTTGTTTGAATATTGATTTGTGAGATCATTCAAACAACCATAATCAACTAGGTTCACGAATTCAAAAGTTGGTGGTATATCTCGGTATCCCCTCCTTTTCAAATGAAATATCCAAATATACCTTATGAGTATTATGTGCTTTGTTTACTATTGACCAAACATTTATTGAAAATATATTTCATTTATGAATTATATTTTTCGTTAATGTAAAATTGTCATAGTATTAGATATCATTAAATGCTATGATTCTAAGTGAGGAATTTCAGAATTAATATGGAAATGTGCTTTAATGAAGTTCCGAAATTAAGCCTCATTTCAAAGCTAAGCCTTTGTCAATATAAATAGGAGTGGTATCTCTCCTGAAAGCTTTATCCCTCTATCAAGCTTTTCTTCGGATCTATAGCTTGTGTCTGCCGCTTTTCTTTTCAATTACCTTTGAGCTTTTGCTCTTTGTCTAGAATTTCGAGGAATTCTTCTCTAGGGATCGAGAAGCCTAGAAGTACCTCTACGGGAAACTAGTTTATGTTTTACTAGTCTTCTTTGTATTGTACCTGTGTTATGTTCTATCACGTCTATCAAACCTTGCGATCTTGTTTATTTTATGGTCATTCTCTTCTGCAATAAGGCCACTCAAGATCGTTGTGATTAGAACATACTCTTTATCTATTAACCTGGATTTGTCAGTAAGCCGATTTCGGTTTGTGTGCCTAAACTATAGATATTGAGTGGAATCAAGATTGTTGTTATTAGATTTGTTCTTGCAGGTACAATGTTCTTCAAGGTCATATCATATCGTACTTGCCACAGTTATCTGCTTGATTCCAACTGGGACGACAAGGTTCCTCTTTCGGGAGTTTAGGTTTTGAAACCTTGATCGATATCTCGAGGAGTTTATTGCCTAAGTAAACTTAATATCCTCGCTCTTGGTGTGAAACGACTTCGGTGAAATATATGTTAGTTACCAAGGATATTATCTAGCGATTTGACCTGCCGCTATTTGGTTGTTGTCCATAAGGTTGTAATCGTCCGATTGGAGGTCGGGTAGTGATAGTCCTCGCGATGGGCTGTGAGGCAACTCTTGCGTAAGACAGTAAAGGACGTCTGTTTGCGTAAGAGAGTACATGTGTGTAACCACCTTGCTGTGGTTGGAGGCGTAAGAATACTGAGGGGAAATCTTTGTGACTAATAGTCGTATTAGGGTCATATTGTCTGCACCAGCTAGTCCGAAGTTTGAGAGTAGGTGTGTTGGCGGCTTAATTATTAAGAGTATTCAAACTGGACGAGGTCCAGGGGTTTTTCTACGAGTTTGTAGTTTCCGCGTTAACAAAAATCTTGTGTGTGTATGATTTTGATTTTTGTACTGTTCTGTTATTTACTGAAAGCAATATTTTACACATATATTCTTTGTTCCGCAAAAAAAGAGATTTGGTGGTGTACTCGGTACCCTCGTATTTTCACCCTCAATAATTTTTGTACATAAGCATTAACAAAAGCTTGTTCCTTGAGATTTGCAAAGTGAGTAATGAGATCTAGAACTTGACCGGTAGGAACTTCATCTCAATCATCACCACACTCCCAAGCATCAGGAACCTAAAAGACTTCATCACTCAAGGTTTCTTGAGGAGGAGGAAGGGTGACTTGATCTTTAATCTCATTAACATTATCATCATCAACACAAAGGAACTCAGGATCTTGAACATTTTCTCCATAGTTGTCATTCGAAACACAAGGAAGGGATTTCGAACTAGTTTGGAAAAAGAAATAATAAGATTTCGAAATCGGTATACTCATGAGTATAAATAGAGATTTAAACCATTTACGAAAATAAACTTTCTTCCGTACATGTTTTATTTCAAAGCTTGCTTGATTCGAAACATGGAAATCCATAGTTGCCAAGCATAAGTTGATTCGTAGAATCACATTTGGAAATAAATATTCAAAATATGAATAAAATAGGGAAGTTATTTATAGTTTCAAAAATTAGAATTCCTTAAGGAGTTATTCTAAAAATACTCATTATATATATATATATATATATACATAACTACCTATAATAAATTATTTTGTTTACTAATTTTTCGAATACGTGCATTTTATTATTAAATTCGAAACGTAAATGCACTTATGAGGTGAAAGATTAATCTGAGATTTTATTGGAAAAATCCTGTTTAATTATAGAGGAATTTTCCGAATCTGCAGAGTGTAGGGTAGTACCTTTTTCAGATGAGGTAATTTCTTTCTTTGCACCATTCTCTCTTGTGTGATGGAGTCTTTTGCCACTTTTCTCAATGTTCTCAGTTTTTTATGTCACCCATCCCATTATGTGAGGAGTGCGATCTAGAATTCTCAAATTTGTAGTGAATATAACAAGTACAGGTGTGACATGTAGAGGTTTTAGAACGCATTCCAATATTCGGAGGGACGTACTGAGGTTGCATAACAACTGGCCATCCAAAAGACCCAGGATATACATTATTCCTTAAATTATGAAGATCAATTTTTAGATCTCTCAAATCATTAGTTAACTGAATCAGGTTATGATCCTTTTTCAGAGGTGAGCTGGGATAATTTTCTTGTTTTTCCTGAATCCTTTTCGGAGCCTTCTGAGAAGTCTTCCCTTTGTCTGAAGTAATATCAGTCTTGTTCTTGCTTTCCTTGTTATTACCTTTGCTAGGATTTTTACCAGTTGGCAATATTTCAGCACTTGGTACAATAGATTCTCCCTTAGGAATACATAATTTTGTACTCGGAATCCTTATAAATTCCTTGATCAGATACATGTGATGCATGCATTAATTAGAGACTGTGAATGACTGATATTGTCTGAGTTTTCTGCAACGCAAATTTTCAAAGTCTCAGCAGATTCTTTTAGAGATTTATTTTCCTTGTTCAGTTCTCCAATAAGTTGATCTTTTACTCTGATGCTTTCCTTTAGATTTGCCAACTCGGATCTCAACCGCTTGTTTTCCGAGTTGATCATATTTAAAGGTTTCATAAGTCTAACCAATTCAAGATCATCTTCCTTTCCAGCATCAGAGTCAGATATGTCAGATCCGTAGTATGAGTTATCACCAAGAGTAATAACATGACTTCGGTTAGGTGACATACTAGAATCTTCTTGTGAAGAAGTGGTTGCAACTATTGCAGATCTAGATCAGGAATTAACAATATTTTTGTGTCGTGTTAACATGGCCATGAAGAGACCTCATAGTTCTTCTTATAGGTTTGATCGAGCCAAACACAAATTGTTAGATCTTAAGGTGTTTGCCTGCTCTGATACCAATTGAAACGACGAGGGTACCGAGTACACCACCAATCTTTTTGTAATACCCTGACCCAAATCTACCTGCATACATGTATAATATGATTGTGTGTGAGTCCATTCTTGTTTATGTGTGTGCTATATTATGTCTGTTGTGTATGATTAATGCCTTGTGTGTTCACTTTAGCTAGTGTAGGGAGTTGCCTTAGATAGGGGATGTCTAAACATGTTTGAAAAAGTAGGGGTACCGAAATACTACCAACTTTTCGTTTTGGCTCGTGAGTCTTATGGTTTAAGTCTGGACGATCTCAAAAATCAATATCCAAACTTATAACTGGAGTTGTTAAACCTCGACAAAGAGTACTTTGGAGTCAACTCTACAGTTAGGCAATAACGCACTACTTTGTGCTTTAATTATACAATCAGAGATATAATGCGGAAAGTAAAAGCACACAAGACACCAGAGATTTTTTTAACGAGGAAACTGCCTTGCAGAAAAACCTCGGGACCTCGTCCAGTTTGAACACCGCCCAGTACAAACTGACTACAAACACTAGCCTACTATAAGACTTCGGTCTGGGATGTAGCAGAGACCAACTCAAGCCCTCCAAGCGAATTGGCTACTGTCGCCTTCCTTACGTCTCTAGATCCCCCA
>JAJJMA010275812.1:9518-23491 GCA_023529015.1 Papaver nudicaule | reverse complement strand
AATAAGAAAATCACCATCTGCAAATTTCTGAATGAATACACAATGATCTGAAGCTGTCCTCTTGTACCCATGTTCCTTCGTGAACGATTCAAACTTCTTGTACCATCTTCCAGGAGCTTGCTTCAACCCATATAAACTCTTCTTCAGCTTGCATACTAAGTGTTCCTTTCCCTTGACTTCAAAACCTTCGGGTTGTTCCATATACACATCTTCTTCAAGATCACCATGAAGAAATGTCGTCTTCACATCTAGTTGTTCAATCTCATAGTCCATACTAGCTGCTAATGTCAACACCACCTGAATAGAAGGAAACCTCACCACTGGTGAGAAAATCTCATCGAAGTCAACACCTTTTCTCTGCCCATTACCCTTCACAACTAAGCGTGCCTTGAACCTTGGTTGTGAGTTATTCTCTTCAAACTTCTTTCTGTAGACCCACTTGTTCTTCAGAACTTTCTTCCCCTTTGGCCTCTCGACATACTCATAAGTGTCATTCTCGTCTAAAGAAGTCACTTCTTCTCGCATGGATATGTGCCACTTTTCACTGTCGGCTACACTAAGAGCCTCTTCATAAGACTCAGGTTCACCTGCATCTGTGAGTAACACATAATCATGTGGTTTGTACCTTGTTGATGGCAGTCTGGGTCTGCTGGATCTTCTTACTTTAGCAGTTGGAACTTGTTGCACTTCTTGCTCACCAATATCACCCACTGGAACGTCTTCCTGAGCTTCATCTTCCTGAATATGCTCTTCTTCTGCATTACCATCAACACCCACATCTTCAGCTTGTTTCGGAGTAAGAACAACTGGATTTGGATCTAGCCTCATATCTAATTGAAGCTTTGGCTCGTCATTCTTCTTAAAGTCTTCAATAGTCTTATCTTCAAGAAATACTACATCTCTGCTTCTGATGAGCTTCTTGTCAACTGGATCCCACAACCTGTACCCAAACTTCTCATTCCCATAACCTAGGAATATACACGGCTTCGCTTTGTCATCAAGCTTTGATCTCTGATCCTTTGGGATATGAACAAAGGCCCTGCAACCAAACACTCTCAAATGATCATATGTTGGTTCTTTGTCTCTCCATACCTTCTATGCTACTTCTCCATCTAGCGGTCTCGAAGGAGATCGATTAATCAAATACACAGCAGTATTCATTGCTTCACCCCAAAAATGCCTCTGCAACTTGGAATGAGATAACATGCACCTAATTCTCTCAAGAATTGTGCGGTTCATCCTCTCAGCAACACCATTTTGTTGTGGAGTCTTCGGAACTGATTGTTCATGACGTATACCTGCACTCTTGCAATACGCTTCAAGTGACCCAATATATTCTCCCCCGTTATCAGAACGAAGGCACTTCAAGGTTCTTCTTGTCTCTTTTTCCACCATACTGTGAAAAGTCTTGAACACGGAAACAACATCATCTTTGGCTTTGATTGCATAAGCCCAAACCTTCCTTGAAGCATCATCTATAAAAGTCACAAAATAAACAGCACCACCAAGTGTTTTGACCCTCAAAGGTCCACAAACGTCAGAATGAACAAGATCCAAAATACTAGTATCACGCTTAGGTAAAGCCTTATGAAAAGAAACTCTTGTTTGTTTACCAACCAAACAATGAGTGCACTTACCCAATTGTATACCTTTCACATTCGGCAAAGCTTGTCTTTTGGTGAGAATTTGAATTCCCTTCTCACTGAGATGACCAAGTCTTCTATGCCACAGCTCGGAGGTTGAATCTTTGTCAATATCATTCAACTCACCTTTCATGAGCTTCACATGGGTTAAATATAACGTGCCAACCTTCTTGCCTCTTGCAATAATCATGGAGCCCTTGGTGAGCTTCCATTTCCCATCACCTATGTGATTTGTGTACCCTTCATCATCTAGCACTCCTGGTGACATAAGATTCAAACGAAGATCTGGTACATGTCGCATGTTTTTGAGAACTAATGTGCAGCCAACACTAGTCTCAACTTTCACATCACCCATTCCCACAATTTTAGAAACACCACTGTTTCCCATTCTGACTGACCCATAATCACCAGCCCTGTATGAAGTAAACACATCTGCTCGAGGAGTGGCGTGGTAGGATGCACCTGAATCTACCACCCATTCTGAATCGGAACCTTCAGAACTAACACATACATCATCACAATCAGAGAATAAAATGATATCACCATCGTCTGTTGCTACAGCTGCGACATCATTGTCTTGCTTGACATTTCTATTCCCTTTCTTCTGTTCTTGCTTCGGCTTCCTGCAATCATTTTGAAAATGACCCGCTGTGTGACAGTTCCAACACACAACCTCACTTCTGGACTTCGATTTACCCCTTGACTTGCTACGGCCAAATGGTTTCTTGTATCTCTCCTTCTTTCTCCCCCGGTTCTCTGTAACTAGAGCCTCTGAATGAGATGAGTCGGATGATCTTCTTCTAACCTCATCTGTCAACAAAGCATTTGTTACGATACCCATAGTCAATTTCCCATTTGGACCAGAATTACTAAGAGACACCCTCAATGTTTCAAAGCTACTTGGCAAAGTATTTAACAACAAGTAAGCTTGAATCTCATCACTGATTTCCAAGTCCATAGATGTAAGCTGGTTCATGATGCCCTTCATTTCATTCAAATGAATCGCCATTGAACTTCCTTCCTTGTACTTCAATGTTCCAAGCCTCCCAAATAGAAGAGCTTTTGCACAAGGAGATTTCTGGTCATATAACTCCCCTAGTTTCGTCCACAAAGAATGTGCCAGTGTCTCACTAGCCACATGGTGAAAAATAGTATCATCAATCCATTGTCGGATAAAACCAACAGCTTTACGATTATTAACACGCCAGGTCTCGTCATCCGTGCCGTCAGGCTTCACTCCATTATTCTCTATACACCCATAGAGATCCTTGCAATATAACAAGTCTTCCATCTTCGCCTTCCATATTACGTAGTTTTCACCAGTTAAACAAACCATTCTACTACTACTACTATTGTTGCCTTCCATAATTGCACACGATTGTCTCGATCCCGTAGCTCTGATACCACTTGTTGGGGGAGACTTGCCAAATCCGAGACTCTGCGCACAATATGGATGCAACACAAAATGCAGAAATAATCAATGGAACGACGAAACAAAGACAAATACGGGACACCGAATTTAACGTGGAAAACCACCTCAATGAGAGGAGTAAAAACCACGGGGCAAACTTTCACTATGAATCAATGGGATACACAACAACAACCTCAAGTGCAATAAACAATTTGCACTTGGATGACTTTGCCCTAAAACTCACCAACAATGGTGGATTCACAATACTCACCAATACAATGGTGGATACACTAATTCCTTTACCCAATACGTAAGATTCAACAAGAAATCAACAATAGCAAGTGTAGAGATACTTACTACTAGGGTTTGAACAAACCCTAGATTTTCCCCCTTTGTAGAGATGAAGAAATTGATGAATTACTACCCACCAATTGAACCAATAGGACCTTAGACAAGAACCCTTCTTCTCCATCTTCAAAACCCACAAAGAATCATCACCCAAGACAAGCTCTAAAGGTGGCTGCTCTCAAACTCACTCTTGCTCTCGTTTCTCCTGTTTTTGCACGAACAGGGATGTAGAAAAACTTCTCATGTATGTTTCTTAAAACATACCATCCCACTGCTAACACCAGCTCCCTTTAGATGTTAAGGGACATCTCTAGTTAGGCCCGTAAGGAGTGACCAGGCCCAACACTTCTATCGTCCTAATGTCAGATATCTATAATATAAAACACATCGAAGACAAGTTGGCTTAGACAAACGGTCCGTTGCGATCTCGCCGAGTGTGAGATCTGATGGTTGTGGTTGTTTTGGATCCCTCCTCTCCCATTAAGTCCCTTAAATGATTATTGGCCCACTCCATGATTGTCCATTAAAAACCATTTTATGTTTATTAGTTAATGTGTCATTAATTTTTAATTTATAATCAATAATCTATTAATTAATCATTATAAATGTATCATTAATAAATCTAATAAATATTTTTTTAGATAATTTTGATAGTTTTTTTTTTATTTTTATTTTTTTTTTTTTTGAAAGGTTATATTAAAGGTTGGATCGAAGCCACTATACATACAAATACAAAATGCAAATTTGGATAGAGATAAAGCACCACACTGGATCAACAGTTTTTGTGGCCTCGAGAAGGTGGCAGAGGATTTACTCCAGTATAACATCTCAACGTTGATGGTCATCAACAAGGTTTGTACTAATAACAACTTCAAACACATACAAGATTGTGCACAGATGATTTCACCGGGTTATGCATTTGAGGTACTATACAAATTAAGTCATTTTGCATAGAAAAATTGCTTTCGAGATATGTGTGGAGAATGCTTACCAAGGAAGCAAAATAATATTTCCGGTTTCGGGTGTAAACATGCCAGACTAGCTATCAAAAAATATTGGATATGCAGAGCACCCAACTATTTACAATACAAATATGATCGACATAAATAATGAGAGTGAAATGGTGAAAGAGAAAAAACCCACGGAGATGCCGATGACAATTGGGAGCAAGAGAAAACATATGCTGATTATGTTGGAACCATTTGGAGGATCCAATACAGACAACTATAACGGTGAGTTTATTTTTTTAAGTACAATTTTGATACAACTAAGGTAACAAATCTATCCATAACAAATTAAGAAAACCAATATTTTTTTATTTCTTTAAAACAAACACAACAAAAGGCACAAAGAATAAGGAGCAGATGCTAAACATGAGTGATTTTTTTTTTTTGACAACCAAGCGTGCATTGTGTAACGATGACACTCAACCTGAAGGTGGGAATAACAAACAAATAATACAAAGGCACGTAATTGGATTATAATTTTAGTGCACAATAATCATCTCGGATTATAATGCATCTATGAATGTGACATGTAATTGGAAGGTGAAATTAATAAGGTTTGTTACAGATTGTTTTTCATGTTGGTAGGTGTGTCATGTGGTATCAAAAGTATTGAAACATTAATAGGTGTGTTATGTGTTCCAATATTTTTGAGAGATTAAAGCTTATAAGCATTTATGTTTTGATTATGCTGTCGTAAATGTTAAAAAAAAAAACTCAAATACTTATCAGATTAGTGAAAGCATTACCAAACGTCAGGGTAAGTCAATCAAGTGCATACTCCAAGATTAACACTAAACCAATCTGATCTCAAACAGTTCGATAAACATGTGAACACAAGATAGACAGAAATTTACAGAGAAATTAAGGAAGGAAACATTTACTGGACATCTAATCAACATATAAATAACAGTGGGTATGGGAGGATGACCAAAAAATGGATAAATCTATGAAAGAGGAGGCATTGACCGATATGAGATGAACAATGGCATTTCAAGCACTATCTATGTCCGCGATAAAATTGTATTATTCAAAAAAAATCGTGATGAAACCTAAAAACGAGGTTTATAATCCTAGAGTATTAATCCCTTACCTTGGCTTCAGTATCGGACCGAAATGGAAATTGTAACAAGATATAATATTGATATTAAATAAAAACCAAACCGTCTATTTGTTTAAGATTTTTGACACCGTTATCTACGACAAGGCGTTTGTCGAAGCGTCGAGTCAGTCCGTCAAAAACATGATTTCTGCCTGCGTATAGTGTGATATAAACAAAACGATAATAACGTGGGAACCAAAATAACAATACGTGGTTATCAATTGGTTTTTGTGGACTTCAATCTATCAATACCTTCATTCTAATAAATTTGAAGACTGAAATTTCAGAGTAGAAAATTGAGTGAATGCAGTGACCATATTCTAACTCACCAAATGTGTTTATTCCAACATGGGTCTTTATAATTTGGATCCGAGCATGGTTTACACGACAACAGGTCTTCTCAAATTTGGGATATGAAGGAAAAAAACATAGTTTAAAAAAATAGACGTACAATATTGAATAGTCCCGTGCCGTCTGCGGCACGGGCAAATATCTTGTAACTACTATATAGCTTGTCAGATATGTCGTAAACCTGGTAATTCAGCTAAGGAGTGCAGATTCAGTTACTATGACTCTAGTTTAGTTCAAGCCTACAATGAATACTCTAGAGACTACATAGAGGATTATGATGAATTCCGGTGCCCTGGACCAGATGCATATGCTGTGTATAATGATGATCCTTCTGCTTCATTATCACCCAAAAGTTGGGTCCCAGATTCAGGCGCAACTCATCACATTACACCTGACCTATCCAACTTGAATCTTCATTCAGAATATCAACGTGCAGATCAAAGTAAAAACCATTGGTGGGCTTATCAGTGTGATCTAAAACATCTTACTATATGTGACCGTGAGAAAATGGTCCAGTCCAAAGTATAATTATCAAGATGGTAAAAAGTATGGGACTGATCCTGACAGCTCTTTGACACATACTGCAGCAGAATGGTAATTGTAAATATATACGATAGTTAGATAAACTAGTTGTGCAGCCCGTGTATTCTAGTAAATATATACGATAGTTAGATAAATATGGAAAACAATTTTATTATTCTACGAAGTTCTATATATATACTCATATGTGCCTTTTTTTTTGCAAGACTATTGTCTAGATATAAGTCTACGCAGCGAAGAACAAGGAGACTCCAACACAGACCACAGTTTTGCTATCGGTTTGTCTTCTGCTTAATCTTTGATTTTTATTATTTTTATTTATCTTATCATGGTTAGGTTTAGTGATATTCATGATGACATACTTCAACAGATACTCAGTAAATCACCTGTCAAATCACTGCTCAGATTCAGTTGTGTATCTAAGTCATGGTTTAACTTAATCAACAATGATCCACAATTCAAAAAGTGTCACATGGTTGAATCTCAAAAGAAGCCAATTCTCATGTTTACTTTCACATGTTCTCGCGATAAGAGATCGTACTATGTGGAAAAACAAGAGCACGGTAATATTACCCACGATCACGAGCTCCATGTTTATAACGGTCTCAGATGTATGATTGGGTATGATAATGGTGTAGCTTGTTATTGGAACTCAGGTAGACTTACTAGACATCAGAGGAACAGCGAATCGGGTTATTTATATTTCACACTTGAGATTTGTAACCCCAGTAGGATTGAGAAATTAATCACCGTCTGCTGTTTGGAGATTAGGATGTCGACGGGAGTCATGGGACATTTACAGGGATTTGGATTTGGATGCGACTCGTTGAGCAATGAGTATAAGGTGATGTGTATCATGCTATATGATGATGAATATGAATATTACATCTTTACACTAGGTAGTACTGAACCATGGAGACAGGTTAACAACCCATGGCCAAAACAATGTCCAACAAATGAAAGAACCATGCCGCCCGTCTCTTGCAATGGAACTATCTTTTTCGAGATGGACAAAGATAAACGTTTAACTTTGGTATCATTCGATCTCCATGAGGAGAAGTTTGAAACGATTAACCTTCCAGGGGATGAAGAATTTGTTTTACAGTATAAGAAGGGTAAATTGTATCCATCGGAGTACGAAGGATGTTTCTGTTATTCCAATATGGAAAAAATCGATCCGTACAGCGGTAAGGTTGTACTACATATATTGAAAGACACAATTCAACACAAATGGGTTAAGGAGACTATTAAGTTCGATCTTCCAAGAGAGTTGGACAATCCTGCTTCCACTGTTCCTAGTATCGGCATTGTCAGTTTTTCGAAACAAGTGTTTCTGCACTGGAGTTTGCACGACAATGAATCTATCCATCTCTACAATGTGCATTCAAACGAACTAAAAGAAGTAAAACATCCTGATGAAGATCTTTATGTTGATGACTTTCACATTTTTAGTTACGTAGAAAATTTTCTTTCTTTAAGAACTTTTGCGACTGTCACAGACGAGAGAAGTATAAGAGCATTGTTGGAGGAATATGAGAAGAACCGGAGTTCGTATCTTAGTGAAAAAATTTGTGATGGTATACCAACAAGTACTCCAACAGTTATTTCATTTTTAGAGCCTTTATAATCATCCCAAAAGCAAACAATATGTTTTAGTTCTCATGTTAGATTTAAATAGTAGTATTATTTTTCTATGTTCTCATGTACGATGTATTTTGATTATGATTCGCTTGAAATTTCTTTTCAGATTTGCAAAATCGTTTAGAAGTTGCCTTATCTCAATCAGATATGATGCCAATACGCTATGCAGCGCTATAAAAACAAAAAACAAATTCTCCTGCATGACTATTAACCTTAGTCTTCAAGGATGATTTACTGTCAGATAATGTCGAATGTCAGAATGTAAGCACAGGGTGTAATACAGACCAAATGCATAACAAACAAAAAACACTTCAGTTTCAGAATGTATAATGTAGATTCACAGACACTATCGAAGTGTGCCATCTAACTGATTCAGCTTTCTCCAGCATGTATCACTACAAAATTGACAAAACTTCACCAAATCTCTCGATCAAATCTGCATAAACGGAATCTTCAAATCTCTGAAATATAACCTAATCTCTGAATTGGTTTCTCTGACACTGAAAATTCTTTTCTGGATCTGAGTTCAATGACATAATCGATTCTCTGGTTTCTCTCTGAAATATAACCTAACCTAATCGAAGATTAAGATGAAGAAGATTACATGATTTGAAAAATCTCGATCTAAATGACAAAATCGATTCTCTGGTTCGAATTCACTCTCTGTATCTCTCTCTCTCTCTCTCTCTCTCGCTCTCTCTCTGGGATTTTCAAATCTCGATCTCGATCTCGATCCGAAGGTGTTCTTTCCCTTATTTTTGAGGAAGGGCAAAGATGATATATTTTGAAAGTTGGATTTCTGGCCAATCCAGCCCACTACACATTTAACCGTTGAGGGATAATTTTGTTGGCCCAAGAGAACGAGGGACAATTGTTCAATTTCCTCTTAGCGTTTAACAAAGTTCCTTTTCACGGAAGAAGACATACTACCAACAACAAAAGCAAAACAGAAATAACAAACATCAAAATACTCAATGTTTATGTTGCCACGGAATTTTCTTGCTTCTTAACCAAGTGTAGAAGTATCCATTGTTAGGATTCAAGTTAAGCTCTCAGCTTTAGTGAAACACCAGTTTCCTACTTGCAGAAGCTGAAGGAACTGCTCTTAACTTCTCCTTAAATCGCTTAACTTGTCTAACTCTCTCAGGCGAGCGAATACTAGAACGAAAGGATAGAGTAACTTCCACCAAAATCTTTGCATGCTTTAACAAAAAACTCAGAAGTTTGAGCTCAGCATCACATGCTTCGACTTCTATAATCTGAACATACTTGAGGTTAGACAACATTACCGACGATGATAGTCCTGCTTCCCAATCATCTCCAACATCTTCCAGTTTTGACTGTATCCAAATAATCACAACAACTGATAGGTCACTTAAATGTTACACAAAAAAATAAATGCCATCATATATGATAGAAAACATAGATGTTGCATTAGAACTTTTGGAACAACATTGCATGTTAAATTATAAAAAAGGATCAGAGCTTGGTAAAGTGTTACCTCCTTGAATTCAAGTGATAATCGAGTTATATGAGGAGTTATATTGAGTAAGTATGCTATAGCCCGTAAACAACCTCTTGAAGACCACATATCCAGCCTCAAATATTGCAGATTACATAGGCAAGGTGGTTGGCTGTCTAATAAGTCAGGAGCTTGTGAGAGGACCTTTAAGAAATTAAACACAATAAGATTCTTTAGATTATGCAGCAGCTAAATATTTTTTGTTAACTAAAGTAAGCAAAGACTACTTAAAAGATTAAACCACCCATACCTCCAGGAATCCACATGATAACCTCATTTCTTTCACCATATGAACCGCTCCAATATATTGGAGCATACGTTTAGCATACACATCTTTTTCCGCTGAAGGCAGTTTTGAATATGCTTGTGCATTCTCATCATTTTCTTTGCGTTGAATGTGAAAATGTACCTTGGATAACGGAGAACAGTTCTCTAGAATATAATCTTGTGTCAAGAAAGATTTGAAAGTGAACTCTTCCAGATTTGGAGAACATAACTTGATAATGTCACCCTTAGTGTTGTTTCGCTGCAAAAGATGTCTATGCAAATAAGCGTATTCAAACTTCTTAAGGTTGACAGAATCAACAGTCAAATTCCTTTGATTATCAGTTAGCATATTGCAGTCACCTATGAGTAATGTTTCAAGAGCTGGACAACTTGACAAGAGTCTTTCAAACGAGTCTTCATTGGAGATTGATAATCCATATAAGATCAGTACTTTAAGCTGAGGTAAATTTATTGATCTTGGCAGAAAAATATTTAGATATCTGCCGGCATATAGCACTTCTATTTCCAGCTTTCTCAGTGACTTACAATTGAGGAGCAAGTGAGGAATAAGATATGTTGGATTATGCAACTCCTCCATTACGACACTTATTTCTTGAACATTAAACCTCACGGCAGCAAGGCTCCATGAATTAAAATTATGTATCACCCTATCCTCATCTGCAGTATCATCCCAATCCACGCTAAACTTCTGAATATTAGTATTATCACGAAACACTAATACCATGTGAACAAATTGTATGAACCTCGCATCATCGTCTCTTGAAAATAAACTCCTATCAAAGTTTAGGAAAGGTAGAGATTTCCAGATAAGAATCCACCTTTTCGATAACACACTAGTTTGAACAGCATATTTAGTATCATTGAAAGACATGATCTGGTGAATCAGTGCATCAGGTAACCTACTGATTCTATCTTCCCCATTGAAATCTGGTGCAATTCTTGTTTCTACCATATTTAGTAGTGAATCAGTCTGAGAAGAAACTAAAACCCTAATGATCTCATATTTAACTAAAACCCTAATGATCTCTCATATTTTTGCCAAGCTGTTGTTGAAAACCCTAATAATAAATATGGAAAAGAAAGTACCTTTGAAGGCACAACTTCCTGTTCAAGCAATGAATTTACGAAGGCGCCCAATTTTCTGTTAAAGGCACCCTTGTGCAGAATTAAAGTCAACTCAAAAGGATGTGGCGGCTAAAAAATACCAGTAAAGTCTAGCAGCCGTAGCCCCAGCCGCACCAAAATATTCTTATTTTGTCCACGTTTCAGTTAGCCTAGCTGTCTTATACACGAAAAGGCCTAAGAAATTTCCAAAGTCTTTCACCGAACCATTCTTCCATATAACAACTCCTTTATCTCTTCTGCAATTTCATAAACCAAACGCCCTTTCTTTGAGTTCTTGATTCGGTGAAGAAAGATGTGGAAACATGGAAAAACTGGAGGAGATATTGAATCAGGGACATCATCACCGTTATTATATCCAGCGATGTCAGAAAGTCCAGAACTAAGATGGTCATTCATTAAGAAAATCTATTCAATTTTATCTCTTCAGTTGCTTCTAACTGTTGCAATTGCATCAGTTGTTGTTTTTGTTCCTGCTGTTCCTCGTTACATTCTTACATCTAATGGCGGTCATGCTCTTTTCATTGTTATTCTCATCACTCCCTTAATAGGTAGGTAACCTGAGGATGACTTCTTGTTTTCATAGGGCTTGTGTTTTTCCTCTGGTTGACTTGAATTTTGTATGTGAAATTTTTTGCAGTTCTATGTCCGTTATACTGCGTTCGCCAGAAGCATCCTGTGAATTTAATACTTCTCGGTATATTTACTGTTGCAATTTCCATGTCGGTTGGATTGTCCTGTGCTCTCACCAGCGGTAAGAATCTTAATTGCCTCTAAAATTTTGTTTGTATTGAGAAATTTGATGGGTTTTCTATGGGGGAATTAGGTGGTTCTGTTCTGAGCCTTAACATTGTTGATGTTGTTGATGTGTGGGCTGCTTTATATCTTGTTGTGGACAAATTAGTTGGAAATATCAATATGTGCAGTTTGTGCATAGGTGCGAAATCTTTACTAAGACTCTTTTAGTCAGGGACTAAGGAACGTTGTTTTATGACTTAGCAAGAATTTTCTCTGATTGTTTAATTAGGTGATATGGAACTTGTTGATTAATGACTGTAGTTAGGAAACTTGGGTGTACACTAAAATTCGTAGATGATGAGTTGATGTTGCAACAACTTGATTGCTCAGGGGTGGTAAAATTTTAGTGCAAGGAATGGTATAAAGTGTGGCACTGCCACTGAAACCTGTTGTTCTATGTGGTTATGGTTGAGACTTTTGGTGTAGTTTGCAAGCTGCAACTATCATTGATGTGTCCAGCGAGAAGGTGACGGTATTTCAGCTGTCTGTAAACCTCATCCTTGGAAACTGGGGCTGGTCACGTTAATGTAGGTTTTTATGTTGCATTGAACTGAATTCATGTTCATGTGATTTTATTTGTTTCACAGGGAAAATTATTCTGGAAGCTGCTATACTGACAGCAGTGGTGGTTATAAGCTTAACTATGTACACATTCTGGGCGGCTAAGAAAGGCTATGATTTCAATTTCCTGGGACCTTTCCTGTTCGGTTCCCTCACGGTGCTCATTGTCTTTGGAATAATTCAGGTTTGTGCTTATTGTTTTTGTTATTACTTTGTTTCATGTCAATTACGTGCGGATGTTGTTTATCATACTTGGTATTCTTAAGCTGAGGATGTTCTTTATTTTTGCAGATTTTCTTTCCATTTGGAAGGATAGGCGTGATGATTTACGAGGGTGTTGGTGCAGTTATATTCTGTGGTTATATCGTTTACGATACAGACATGCTGATAAAGCGTTACGAGTATGATGACTACGTCTGGGCTTCTGTCTCGTTGTACCTGGATATAATCAATCTCTTCCTCCATCTACTCAGTCTCCTCAAGGCTGCTGACAGTTAGAAGCTTCCTTTCATTATCACATTGTATATTTAAATTTGGTTGTTGCCAATGTTGAGACGCTGTTAGTCTGTAAATAAAAGCGATGAAGTTTAATTTTACTCCGAAAGGAATTTACTTTTTCTGTAGTCTTATTGGATACAAATTGAAGAAACGAAATACTCCCTCCGTTCCAATTTACTCGAGGGAGTTGGTTTTGCTATACTCGCCTTACACTCGTTAAAATTGGTATCTTTTTACAAATTTTTTAACAAAATCATTGCATTTGAGTTTGGAAATGTAAAGTAGAAGATAAAATGCTTGGGTGTTGTTAACAGATTTGTGAAAAAATACCAATTTAAGCAAGTGTAAGGCGAGTGTATTAAAACCACTCCCCTAAGTAAATTGGAATGGAGGTAGTAAAAAAGATGTATAATGCTGATTAATTTCTTAAATATTTGGGCTAACAAAACAATATCAAAATTATTCATCTCCACCATATAACCAAAGTGATATACTAACACCATTCTTTCTTGACATTACTTATGACTGACAGCACGAACAGTGTCAATAACATCCCAAGCCCCCGTGACCAAATTCCACCTGTAAGCTCCATTGTCTCGCAACTGTATCTTGCATTCGTCTTTGCACGTCATATGATCTTTGTCAGATCTGTATACTTTCAGATGAACACCATTCCACAGTGCATCACAATAGTATTTCTTTGAGAAGTAGGGTGGCACCCAGTAAAAGTATGAGGGTCCTGTATAAGGCACGTGAATTTCACGACTGTTCCCTCCTGAGACAATACTATGAATTGACCACCAATCTGCGTAAGGAGAATGACAGGCGACTGTCACTCTTGCAGTTGTGTTTGTTAACATGTTTCGCACTGAGAGGTTATCTGCAGAGCACAATTGAAACGATACTGAAAGCATTATCAGCATCGAGACGATGCTCATGCAAGATCGAATTGCCAACATTTTTCGATTTTTATAGGTATGTATTTAGATATCTGCGTGTATGTTTACTGTGTTGGTGAACAAGACAGATAGAGAGATAGTATTTATAGGAAGTGAGGGGGTTTGAGGTGTACTAAATGAGATGACTTAACTTCAATGGAGGTTTTAAGGAACCATCGTGTAGAACGGTGGATTCCTACCGACCT
>JAJJMA010275809.1:0-11094 GCA_023529015.1 Papaver nudicaule | reverse complement strand
TCATTATGCCATTGCTCAGGGCAGAATTCAGATTTGAGTTTTCTTCCAAGGTCTCTCCAACCATTGCCACTGCCTAGAGTGTATATGAAGACTTCGACATATGAAACACATATTCCTACAACCTTGTACTCATTCGTTGAAGAAACGTAACCGAATCCGAATGACTGAAGAAGATACCGACCATCTATCCTAATTTCTGGAAGCACCACATACTCTTTGGTGAAAGGGTTACAAATACAAAGTGGTTTTTTAGGTGGGTCACGAACAAGACACACTAATCCATTACACGAACCAACAAAGCAAGAACCCTTAGCTGGTGATCTAATCAGTTTTCTTGTACTCTCAATGAATGGTGTTAACTCCTCATTATTGCATTCAAAGAAGTAGAATCCATGATCAGTAAAAGCAAGAAAACCCAACTTACCAGAATCCTCATGATTAAGGTGATTCAAGTGCATCCGAGGGAACGATGGATTGTGGGAAACTGTTTTTCTCCAAGATTTGCGTACCAATTTGCAATTGAGAACCGATTCACTTGGTACACGAGTCAATATCTCTAATGTAATCTCGTCTGGTAGATTGCTGAAATGATCCATGTAATTCTTGTAATCTTTAAAAAGAGAAACAGAGATTTGTTAGGGTTTAAAGAATGTAATTGGAAAGTGTTAGGGTTTAAGAAATATTGATGGAGGTCGGCAGATCTTTTTTGGATTACCGGAGTTAGAAAGATGAAAAATAATATAGAAACGCTCTGCGGCTTTGGACGTTTTAGATTTATTTTTTGTGTATCATTTGCATTTTAAGGGAAATAAAAATAACACGGATTTAATTAAAAAAATCTTTTTTTTTTGAAAATATTTATTATTTTCAAAAACACTTTAAGAAAATAAGGTAACAAAATATAACTAATTAACACCATCATATATATTACTTGCATAATATTTTGGAGAGGATGTCAGGTTTCCTTCTTTTGGAAGTAATGATTTTTTCTCTAACTAAAACCCTAATTCGATATGTCAAATCCTCGGTAGTCATAGACTCTACATACAGAATAAACAGCTAGTATACATAAAACGAGTAATTCTACACCCACAAAGGTTTTCACAAACCTTTTCACATGGTTTTGATCCAACGGTTTGAGATTTGGTGCGTGGGCCCCGCACCAATTGAGATTTGCAGGGGGCCGTTGGATCAAAACCATGTGAAAACCTTTGTGAGAGTAGAATTCTCGAAATGATAGACGCAGTTAAGTGCGAAGACAAGTCATAAAGTTAGTGTGGGCCTTTGGCCTGGGGATACCCTAGTAAACTCTTTGACTTTCGGTCATTGTTGAAATATGGAAGATTTTAGGACGAAAATGTCCCCCCGCCTCTCTCCGCCATCTGCTTTTCCATCACTATGTGGCACTCTCTAATTGGACTAAAATCGATGGGCGGACCCCCCTGCTGCTCCACTGTCGGGTGAGGAAGAGATTTATGTGGTGGAGAAGCATGCCACATAGCGGTGGAGAGAGCTGGGGGAGAAAGGCGGGGGGCCTGTAGCAGCTTCAATTTTAGGATGTTTGTGTCAGCCATACAAGAGGGGATTTGTACTGGAAGTACGGATAGATGCTCAATTGTATGAGCGGGGATATATGCGGGGATGACATTTAGAATCGGCATTAGGCCAAAATTTTGTTTGTGAGAAATACCGAGTCAGTAAAAGGGTCTAAATCAGATGTTATGATTGGCCAGGTCAAAAGAGTCAACGGCGGTCAAGTTATTAAAATCCGAGTTTAAGGACTGCAGAGAGGATCAATAGAGGTACTGCTATTTGTCATCTGGATACATCCGCTTGTTCAACAACGCATGGAGCATTTTCGGCACTAGGATCAAAGCTAGGAAAGATTGAAGTTTGTTATTGGATCTTTGAGAAAGGAATGACTTGGGCTACAGCTGATCAGCGCAACTCACACTGTGCCCATAGGCTATGAGAAGCCTTTCTCTTAAGTTATTTCATAACTCTGGCTGTTATTGAACATTTCAAAAATTTAGTCTTTATTACTATGTAGCTTAACTTTTCAGTTCCAATTTCAAAAGCTGATGCCCTGAAACGCAGAAAATTTGGATTCAAACTCAAAGTTGTCATTGACAACATATATTATTTGGAGTTAAAGCACTCCACTCAGATAATTTTGAATTTTCAGCCATCGTTAATGGCCATTGATAATTCAGACTTAAGCTACAAAATCTTTGGTCAATTAGTAGATGCTAACAACAGTCGAGTTGCATTATGAGTCTCTCCAGTGAGACACGTGCTCATCCCCTGGTACTATAATCTAATGCCAAGGATTCTTCTTTCCTTTTGTGCTAGTTGAGCTTGATTTTGAATTCTACGATAAAAGAAGGTGCTAGTAAGAAAATATGCAGTGGCTTTTTCAAAGAAAATACAAGAATGTTAAAGCTGATAATTAGGCTTTTACCGCTTTTGATTTCTTTGTCTTGCCTTTGATCCTGTTCCTTGGAGGTTTTAGTTTGTATAGCTGCACCATCCAATGGTGTGTGGTGAAGACCTGACAGTACCGAAAATCAGATATAATTTTTCAGTCAATAAATCTGCACTTCGGCAGCAAATTGACATTCAATACAAGGGAAAAGTTTGATGGTTAGAAAACTGACCTCCTCAAAATGTATAAGCTTAATAAGTTTCTTCCCGATTTCAGTCTTCCTCACTCTGTCATAACCTTTACCATCCGTTTCCACAAATGCAGGAGAGGAGGGAGATAAAAATGATCAAACAAGCTTTGAAATCGAAGAAGTCAATTCAGAGGTGCAATCCAGGGTTGCAGATCAGAAGCATACCTGTAATATGACAGTTTGTGCATGAGAGAAATGACAATGGTTGGAGTTGCTTGATTATCGATCCGGTACAGACCATCTCTCTTTACAGACATATGAACAAACAGCATACATGTAGAAGTTACTCCCAGTTTTCATTTTTCTTGAACTCTATGAATAAATTCGAAAACTTAAGATAGAGAAAGAAAGCGAAAATCAAGGCAAAGATATATAGCTGCAGCTTCGTGGTCATAGCTTCCAGGTACAGAACGAGATATATATTAAGGAACCTGCAAAGCGAATGGACCAAAGATTTAGTTAAAGAAGTTAGAGCCTTAAGAAAATCATTGCAAACACTAAATTAGATGTTGTAAAAGAAAACGACAAGAAGTTGGAATCTAAGAAAAAACTATCAAGTCATAGTTCCTGATGGGTTATTTAAATATATTAAACATTATCTTGCTCCCGTTGGGCCATTTGTATCTATATGCATTAGGATCCCGATTCATGGATCTCTCAGTAACAGCTAAAGTTCAGGAATATACATCTCCTTCAGACCTTTTTTCGACACTAGTACTAATCTCTTTCTCAGAAAAGTACCAAGATCGGCCACCTCGTTCTCATCCATAGCTAAAAGAGCAGCTGCTGTCAATCCAGCACCAGTACCCTTGACTTCCTAAAGAAGAGCAACAAGGGTAACTTACCATAGCCAAAAGAGCAGTTGCATTTGAAACAGCCTTGGATACGGAGTTATGTACCATGTCCCGGAAAGTAGTATCCCTTGCCTTAAAGCTGAACAGCATGACCCCATGTTAGTTCTATCCCAATCTCAACTCACCACATGACAGCAGATATGTGCATAAAAGCAAGGAAACTAGAAACAGGCTTGCTTACATCAGAATCCCCAAGTAGTCAGGGAATTGAAATTTGACTGATCTTTGTGAACTTTAAAAGCTCCAGAAAGATCAATTCCAGCCATAATGGAGCGAATGCAAGCCTCAGCCGAACTTGGAAAGGACACAGAACAATCAGGAAACAAAAATAGAAACACAAAAAGAATTTAGACAACATTAAACAAATGCGATAAATAAAAGGCGAAATGGGTGAATAGTATTTCCTGACCATGACGCCTGAGAAATAAACCGATTTTACCATATAAAAGGACAGCAAGGCGGGCATCTGATAGTGGAAGAAAGCATGCCTTTCTAAGAAATAAAATTCACCGGGGAAAGTAAGAATACACAAATATAATTCATCGACCCAGATGGTTGCCCAAAAACACAAACGAAGAAAAGAGATTCAGAATAACAATTATGCCAGCTGGAACCCAGAAAGCCAAAACGCTTAAGATGGCTATGTTGGTGGCTGGTGTTCACTTACACTAGCCTCTATGGGAATATACTTGCTAGCATAAGTTTTGTTCACATTATACTAACAATTTGTATTTGTTAACATAATTCGACCTGCAGAACGAATCTAGCAACTGAGACACATGATCACCTTAAATGAGCTCTAGGCCTTATTGATATATCACCTTTTCAATAGAATGAAGATTCTAAAATGGAGACAAGGCACTTACAAGAGAAGCATACGCAACATAAAGCCGAGAAGAGTAACAACCAGTTCTAATGCAGAAGTACATGTGTCCGGTTAAGGTTACTAATAAATGTGACCAGCAAATGTAAATAAGAACGAAAAAAGAATTAACCACAGTAACAACAGTTCGTCGTTATAACCATGGAGAAGTGTGCTAAGGCCGTTAAGGTGGCACAAAAGAGGGATTTGGTGTTCAATGTCTAGAAACAATTTGAGATTATGGTCAGAAAACAGTTCATACCTACAGAATTATTTCCATTGTTCAATCGGAAATATACACCCAATACATACTTAAGAGATGATGAAGTGGACAGACCAACTCAGCCAAGCATTATAGCTTTATAGAAAACAGCATATTTTAGAGATTTAGTGAAAGGAAATAGGATCTAAGAACAAATTTGAACCTTTATATAGATATAGAAAGTGAAAATCAAAGCAAAGATATACAGCTTCGATGCCATAGCTTCCAGCTTCAGGGAGAGATATATAAGATGAAACCTACAAAGCAAATGTACCAGAGATTTAGTTGAAGAAATTAGACGCTTAAGAAAACCATTGCAAGTACATCAGATATTGCAAAAGAAAAAGGCAAGGAGCTGGAATCTAAGAAAAACTATCAACAGCTACACGTACAAAATAGTTCCTGATGGGTTATCTTAATTCATCAAACTCTATCCACAGCTAAATTTCCAGAATATAGATTTCCTTCAGATCTTTTCTCCACACTAATCTGTTACTGATAGTTTTTTCAGAAAAGTACTAAGATATGTGCAGAAGTGTATTGAACTTACCATAGCCCAAATTGCAGCTGCTGTTAACCCAGTACCCGTACCCTTAACTTCCTAAAGAAGAGCAACACTTGTATGATTGGTACATGCAGAACTGAAAGACTCCATATCAAGGATAACTTTGGCCAGAAACCAAACTTTCCCTACAGGTTCTTTTTCTTTCTTCTTTTTCTTCTTAGATGGGATTTTCTTGCTTTTCTCAGCGGCTGCATTTAAAACAGACTTGGCTACGCCGTTTTGGACCACGCCCAGGCAGTAATATCCCCAGCCTTAAAGCTAAAAAGCATGACTCCATGTTAGTACTATCACGATCTCAACTCACCACATGACAGCAAGAATGTGCACAAGCATGGAAACGAGAAACAGGCTTACATCAGAATCCCCAAAGTAGGCAGGCAATTGAAATTTGACTGATCTTTGTGAAGGCGTCGAAAGCTCCACAAAGATCAACTCCGGCCAGAATACATGGTGCTGGAGAGAATACAAGCATCAGCTGAACCTAGAAACGATGCAGAATTATCAGGAAATACAGAAAGAAAGACAAAAAGAATGAAGAGAACATTAAGCAAGTACGACAAATGAAAGGCGAAATCGGGTGGATGGATATTTCCTTACCATGACTCCTTATTCTTGAGGTATATACTGATGTTCCTGAAGAAAGGGCAGCCATGGAACTGGCCAAGGGAGTGGCATCTGATGATGGACGAAAGCTTGCCTGTTCACGGAATAAAATATAAAATTCACCAGAGAAAGTGACAATTACGCAAACAAAATATACGGACAAAGATAGTTGCACTAAAACAGAAAGAAAGATGATAGATTGGGACTTACAATATGTCAGCTAGAACCAAGAAAGACAAAATGTTGATGTCCATAAAGTAAGATGTCCATGTTGGTGGCTGGTGTTCACTTACATAATTATGGGCTGCTAGCAAATGTTTCTATTCACCTTATACATACAAATACAATTTGTATTTGTTAACGAAACTCAACCTGCAGAATTAATCTCCCCACTCGAACACATGCTCACTTTAACTGAGCTCTAGGTCTTATTGATGTATCATCTTTACCTGAAACTTCCCTTTGATGATTCACAATCATTTCTTTCCATTTAAAAACATCAGCGCAAACGCTTTCAGTAGTTCTCTCTGCGAAAGATAGTCCCATCTGGAAGACCACCCAATTCTTCAAAAACTACCAGTAAATTTCAGCCGTAACTGAGGAACATGAAACCAGACTTTAATAAAATCTGACTTTAATCATATTACATGGTCTTTTCAAGTGTGTTCATTCTACCATCTATATGAGGCCTCTCCACATTTATTTTGGCTACAGGTTTAAAACGGTGAAAGGCTATTACTGTGTATCTCATCAGACAGCTTCAAAAGCATTTTCACCTGAGAGTTGGTCAGTGGTAAAAAACACGCCAAGCACGGCCAGCTGATTCTACACTCAAATCTCACGAGATGCCAACGATACGGAATATAAAAATGGTAGTGAGAGATAAAAAAAAGAGATATCCATAATAATAACAGCAGTGACCTGTTTACAGAGAAGTTACGTATCGAGGCCATTGTTATTGTCAGATGGAAATAATGCAACTTGAGATTTAACTGAGACATAGTTAAAACAAATGGAGAATAAACACAACTGTGTAAGTAGCTTGAAGAGTGTGAACAACCACAATTTAAGGGTAAAATCATCTATTAGGAGGAAGATGTCAAAATCCTCACTGCCAACAGAATCATTGTTCTGAACCTATTCAAATATATGATTTTGACGGTATAAACGAAATAACAAATAAATCACTAAAGTGTACATCATACCCATTGAAATAAGGGAGTCACTAACAAAATGCACAATTTACAAAACAATAAAGTTTAGTCCGAAATAGAAATAAGTCCTATAAAGTTGGATGAATGATATAAAGACACAATAAAGAAATCTACATATACTGCTCATTAGCACAATGTTAATAACATGGAGGTTCACACAAAGGTTACTTGTGAATGAAACTCATAAGTCTACAGAATGATATGAATGTTACTGCCACAACAAAATGAAGATTACCAGTTTATACGTATGTATACAGGGTTCACATCTTCCTGTAGCTGCTTAAATCACGTCTTTCTGTCTCCTTCAACTGAACTCATTGTTTTTGTATCTTCTTGAGCTTGATTGTTTTTGTTTCTTCTCCCGCTAATTGTTTCAGTGAGACAAAGGTGTTCCTGTGAGGGAATACTCGCCAAATGTCTCCCTCAAGATTCAAAAGCCTTTTTGAGGTTGAAGCTTTCGTGTCATACATGTTGACATCGCGACAAAATATAGTGTAAGTTAGAACACCACCACTCTTCAAAACAGCTAATAATTTGGCCGTATAAACCCCTAACTCTTTACACCAACCCATTGACTGGTGTTCCTCTCCCTCCTTCTTGTCTCGATGATCATTCTTCTTTTTTAATAGCCATATCTCGCAAGGGTATTCACCATCGTAGTCCCATACAGTAGTATACAGAAAACCATCCAGAAGATCTTATCTGACTTATAGTGAACCCAATAAATAGCTTCATTGGCAAATTCACCATGTATATGATTTTGATGCTCAGGGCAAAATTCATCATTGAATTTTCCAAGGTTTATCCATCCCTTGCCACTGCCTAGAGTGTATATAAAGACTTCTACATATTCTGACCCTGACACACATATTCCTACAACCTTGTACTCGTTTGTTAAAGAAATGTAACCGAATCCGAAGGCCCAACGAACATACCCTTGATGAAACAGCCCTATCTTGATTTCTGGAAGCCAGACATACTCTTTAATGAAAGGGTTTAATATACAAACAGATCTTTCAAGTTCCTCTTGAACAAGACAGATCAATCCATTACAGGAACCAATAAAGTAAGAACCCTGAACTGGTGCTACAACCATCTTTCTATTACTCTCAATGGATGCTGTTAACTCATCATTATTACATTCAAACAAGTAGAATACATCATCAGTTTGTTAGAGTGTATCTAGGACTTTCATGTATTGTCTACAGGCTGTCTCCAGCTGTCATGACAATGACAGTTTCTGTTATGACTTAGTCCGTTATGAATCCTCATGATTAAGGTGATTCAAGTGCATATGACGGAATGAGGGATCGCCAGAAACAATATTTCTCCAAGATTTGCATACCAATTTGCAATTGAGAACCGATTCAGATGGCACCACACGACTCAGTATGTCAAGAGTAATCTCTTCTGGTAGATTGCTGAAGTAATTCGTGAAATTGTTGCGATCTTTAAACGGTAATTTGTTAGGGTTTATGAAAGAATCCATGAACAATGAACAATTCTTGAAATCTTATACACGGAGACAGTGATTCGTGTTAGGGTTTCAGAATGGAAGCAATTGGAAATCGTAATGGGAATTTGGGGGTTTTGGGTTCAAGAAGCAGAAAGGGAAGTTGGAGAAGAGGTGGAGGATTCAAAAAGCTTGAATCGTTAAGTATGTAGATGATTCATTCACTTGTTATGGATTTCCCAAGGAATAATTTCAACAACTATGGTGCTGACGGAAATGCTGTTACAGAGAAAAAGCAAACGAGGTGATGTTTAAAAACTAGATTACCGCTTGAACGGTGGGGGGGGCCGACCGAAAAAATTTTGTAAGAAAATTTATTCCTATTAAACTTGTAAATTTTTTCAGCACAAGACCTTTCTCATAGTCATACGTTACCCTGCTTTACATTGCAGATATCGTAGATGTTATAATTTTTTCGAGGAGATACTTAACTAACTGCTTATGTGCCGAGGGTGAGACTTATGTGCCCAGGGTGAGACTCAATGCTGTTATAAACTAGATGACCGCTCACACGGTGGACGGGCCGCCCGTCCGAAGAAATCCTCGACAAATTTGTATGAGCGATTTTATGAGATGCCACTATTTGAAATATGCTAATATAAAATGCCTTTGTTTTTTAAATTATTTTATAAAGTACCCCATTTTTTTGGAAACGTTAACCTTTGTTCGCCCTTTTAACCCACATTATCCCCCAAGGCCCCAACTGGTATCACATCTATTTACTGTCAAGTGTTTAAAGATTAACACAACAAAAGAGCTGAGATCAGTGTTGTAAAACTCACCGACGAATTTATTTGCCAAAATCAATGTTTTTCCGCATTTCCAAAAATATTTCTTCTTTGGAAACTAGATTTTTACTTCATTTAGCTAGCTACTTACAGTTCTGCTTTCGAATTCCACTACATTCTCTATAGAAGTGGGAAGAGAGAACTCGAGAACAAAGGAGTGAGTGGTTTTATTCTTCAAGCTCAGTGATTTTCACCACAGATGAATCGCCAATTTTCGGACAAACAATTACACGATTTTATTACACCAGATGCTTTCCCGTGTTCCAGTGCAACTTTCAGAACGGTTTCACCAGAGCCGCTTGTTGAGTCGGCCTGCAGAAATTAACAGATGAATAAAAACATTCGTCTTGATGAATAGGATAATCCTAGACATGTGAAGATGAATTGAAGCGAGAAGTCAAATTTAAAATACGAGATACTTACTGGATGTCGAGGATCAACAAGCATGGGGAAAGGATTTCTCACTATCAGTGATTGCCTCGCCTGCTCATTTCAACACCCAAAGGTAGACACGACATCAGAAAAATTTCAATTGGAAGTATAATAGTGCACAGGAAAGTAACTGGATAAGAGAAACACTAATCAAGGAAACAACATCTTTCTATGCTAATTATTGCATAAGTTTGTGAAATTGTTTTTCTGTAAATTGGGGTAGATGTTTAGACCATTCTGGTTAGCAATACTCGCAGTGTAGGGAACAGAAATTTCCATTGGAAGTATAGTAGTGCATAGAAAAGTAACTAGGCAAGGAAACATGGATCAAGAGAACAACATCTTTCTATGCCAATTATAAATTATTGCATAAGTTTATGAAATTGTTTTTGTTTTTGTAGATAGGGTAGATGTTTAGGCCAATTTGATTGGGAATACTTGCAGTGTGGGGAACATACCTCAAAAGCGCCGGTAAAAGTCCACTTGAGTTGATTAGTTATGAGACGTGGAACGACAACCGATATGACAGGCATTGTTGGCCGATACTTTGCGATCAATCTGTAAAGGAATGGTAGAATCAACAAAATTTTCCTAGAAACTAAAATCATTTCTTGACAGATTGTAGAAAAAATCAGCAAATACCTTGCAGCCTTTCTAGTTGAGGTGAAAACAATAATAACATAGGCCTTTGTCTTAATTGCTGCACGCACCTAGAAAATGAATCCCAAAAATATGCCTTAACGATGACCTTAATGCATGTTTTTCAAACTAAAGAAGTACATAAAACAAATAAACAACAATCATAAGAAAAATATAAGAAAAAGACAGTAGAATCAAAAACTACGTACTGCAGAGGAAGCAAAAGATTCCAAGTGTGACATTGGTTCTCCGACATATTTCGAAGTTTTCTTGAAATACAAGTCCTGGTTAAAAAGCTTTTCGGCCTGCAACACAGTAAGTAAAAGACGTATTTAAAAAATCAGACAAATATGATTTCCAGTAAGTTGAAGCAAACCATCCATCTTACGCAAACATGTATTCCTCGAACTTAGGGTGCAAAATGAGTTTAGACGATCCACATAAGACGGTGGTTGCCAAACAACTAAACAAGCTGAAAAAAGGCTTACCTCTGCGCAAATTCTACGAACAGTGGAGATGGTCTCAATAGGGTACAATCCTCTAAGAGTCTCAGCACCTAGAAGAATTGGGTCAGTACCTAAGCCAATCAAAAGAGGAAACAAAGTTAGGTCCAATTGTTGTCATGCGCTGCAAATTATATCAGAACTTCGAAAATATCAATAGATTGCAAATTTGCAATATGCTGTC